>JBAMYA010046508.1:0-10982 GCA_037176975.1 Arrhamphus sclerolepis | reverse complement strand
AACAAGGGAGTTTCATTTTAGTCTTAGTTTTAGTTTTTGAGCTGTTGCCTTACAAGATATTGACAAAAAAAAATCTAAGATGCAAGAATGTTACCTATAAACAATGCCATACAGTACAATAATCCTTTATTCTTTACTTTTGAGTAATCAGAAAACTGTTGTGTCAAAAGTTAAAAGGAACTGGTACCCAGAATGCAGTGCAAAAACAATGGATGTCAAACAGAAAGGCATAATTTCTAATTAATTTTTAAGACAATGTTATTTTCTTGAAGAAGTAGCATATTTAAGGAACAATCTTGAAAAATAATTCAATAAGTCAAAATTAAATAAGAGTTGAGGGGAGGTCAATGTGAGTCTCCATGGTCCATCTGAACAGGAACACACTAAAGCAACTGTACCCTCTACATAGCTTCATTCAAGTATTTTAGAATTAATTTTAGGGAAAAAACACATTGGGCCTCATGCAAGAACATTTTCATAATTCATCATTTTCAAATTCTCTCACTTTTTTCACATCAAGGTCTCAAACGCACACGCCAGATTCAACAAACGCGCTTGCTCTTTGTACGAGCGTTCCTGTCTCGTTACAGGGCTGACTAAGGGTGTCAGTAGCCAGGAGGCTAAAGCGTAGCCTCGATCACCTGGAGAAAATACTGAATTTAAGGTAAATAATCTGATGGAAGTTTGCACGGTGAATATTAACAATCAGACAAGTCACTTATCAAAAAGAAGCCATCTCCATGCAGCCTGGCACAAGATGCGTGCCAACTGTGCTATTTTACAGCACAAAGGAGTCGTGCGCTCCCCCTGACCATCGAACAACAACATTTAAAAGGTTGTATTGGAGTCTGACATGATTTGGACGTTGATGGAGTTTGCGGTTAAGGAAAAGGAAGGCGTCAGGTGAAGGTGGTGGAATTAGGTTTGATCCAAGTGTTCCTTGAAGAGGCTCCCACGGGAAGTCCAACAACCTCAGGGAAAAGCCCCATTGACTTCAATGGAAACGTAGCAACTTTCTTCATTTGGAGCTGGTTTGGACGTTGTTTTTTCCACAATATTATAATTATAATTAAAATTATAATATAATTTTTAAAATGTTGTGCCTGGGGCACTTGCAACAGTGACTCATGTTACCCTGAAAGGTTGGAAGGAAACCATGAATAGATTGTTGAATAGACTTTGTACATGGTCTCAAACCAGGCTAAGCATCTCAAACATCAACAAGCACAGCTTTGTCTGCTCAGAGGTAACCAAATATGCTTAATAACTGTGGTATTATGTTATACTGCTAGCAGATATCACCTAATGAACCCAAAACACAAAAACTAAAAATAGCCAACCTGCTCCATGTTACATTATACAGGCCAACTGCTTTTTCTTCTTAATAATTTTAATACTGCCCAGCTTTACATTAACAGCGTAGCTCCTTTATTTTGTGGTCGTCTTGTCTTGATCACCAGTTGATGAGGTGGTTCACTCTGCTCTGTTGTCTGTAAACTTTAGCTTCTATTTGTATCCGTATTTCATCAATATTTTGTTGCCAAGTGAGCAAGACATTTTGAATATATCCTTCAAATGTGTACTGCAACGTCTCCTGTCTGCTCCTATCTGAAATAGTCACCTTATTCCTATAAATAAATAAATAGGCCAATGTATCTCCTGAGAGCGCAGTGAGAGACACTGAAATCGCTATGCAAATCTGTTGGCTTGTCAGACCTAGCAACAGTAACCAAGGAGGCGGCGCTTGTAGATAGGTCAATTGTTGAATGTGGCAAGTTCTCTTAAATCACTTGTACACACCACTTAAGAGTACGAGTGGTTCTTGCATGCAACCCAATGTTCTAGAAAGGTGTATCCTGATTCCTCAGACCAGATGACAGCAGGACACAGAAAATACACATAAAATCCTGGGAGGCAGGAGCACTGACTACATCTAAAGATAATGAGACATTATTTCAGGATAAATATCTTCCCTTCCTTCCAGAAATCCAGTGTATCATAAACGATTCCCTGCTGGACCTCGTCCATGGATTCAGTTCTTTCACTGATGGAGAATTCAGGACTTTAGGATCTAACCTGCTCACTTCCAAGCAGGATGAAAATCGAAAACTAAGTTCATTTTACCCATAATTCTATTTTGTTTCAGCTAGTTTTGTAAAGTTTTTATTCTATTTCAGTTAACAGATACATTTTTTAACTGTTAGTTTCAGTATTATTTTTTGTTAACCATACCAACTTCTACCTTGTTTCTGCTGGTGTTGCTCTGGAAACGCAGACAGGTGACTGAGGTCTTGTGGGCCACAGTGATTTGGGTGGGGGCGCTCGAGTTCCTCAGGTCGTACTGGTAGATCTTCCCTTGAGTGGATCCCACCACCAGACCAGTACCATCCAGAGTGAAGTCAACAGATGTTAGAGGACTATCCACACGGATTGCTCTCAGGACTCTGAGAGCACACACACACAAATATGTTACAGAGTTTAAGTACAGCACCTCAACTGACTGACATTTTTCTGTGAACTGTATTCTGTCAGAAATATTACTGAAGATCTGAGTGCTGCATGCTTTAAAGCTAGGATCAAGGATTTTTTTGACACGTGTATGTACATGTCCTCTTACCGAATACAGTTGGTGATTATAATGTAATGTACCAAAATGTTTTACGTTTGTTTTGTTGTTATATGTACTTTATGTGGACCTATTGTGCTGCTCTCTTGGCCCCCTTGCAAAAGAGATTCTGAATCTCAATGTAATTATTTCCTAGTTTAATAAAATAAAATACAGAGTATAACACGCACAGTAGTGTACAGACTGCAGCAAAAAGTAAAGTAGTAATTAAAAGTTAATCAACTGTGAATTTATGGAAAATTTTACAGCATAGAGGTAAAACTGACTGATTTGTTAATTATGTAAAACAGTAAAATTAAACTTTTTTAGTTTTGCAATTTCAGACAAAATGAAAAACAGCTATCTTTTTTGTCTGGGAAATTACATACACTGCTGAATGTTTTTTCTTTTTTACTGAATTTTTGTCAAGACAAACTGACAGTGAACATCTATGTGCTGTACCGAGCAAAACACTGAATAAACACGATGTGCACACAGGCTGCAGTTTGTCCACACTCACATCTTGCTGGCTGTATCATAGCAGACAATCTTCTTATCCAGGCCAACGCTGACCACAAGCAGATGATTGGTAGGGGAGAAGGCCAAACCACAGCCTGGGGCCTTATGAGCACTGTCAAACACACTGAGCTCCCTCTGGGTGTTTGAATCCCATAGTACCATGGTGCCACCGTCAGAGATGCTGCCAAGCAAGGAGCGCTTCACCATGGACAACCTCAGGTCATGGATGGGCTGAAGAGGTAGCAGACCTCAGTGTTCACATCTAAACATCACTACAAGGTAAGACAGTTCACACACCTGCACACCTGATCAGATTATTGATAAACTCCAAAAACTCAAGGAA
This sequence comes from Arrhamphus sclerolepis, assembly GCA_037176975.1. Taxonomy (NCBI): domain Eukaryota; kingdom Metazoa; phylum Chordata; class Actinopteri; order Beloniformes; family Hemiramphidae; genus Arrhamphus; species Arrhamphus sclerolepis. The sequence continues at coordinate 7,515 of JBAMYA010046508.1, read as the reverse complement.
GAATATAGAAACACCAGAAAAGACCTGGACATGGGGATCCAGAGCTGTCAAAAGAACTGTTGGACAGCGTGATGGTCAGAGACCAGCAAACCAAGATTTACGCAGAGTTACATCCTCCCACTTTGGTTTCTCCCTCTAAACTGGTGTGAACACGAAACTGGTTTGACAGCAAGCACCGAGGTTCTCAGACTCCAGAACGGAACCGGAGTCAGAACCAGAATCGTGTCTGTCTGAAAGCACTATGTGTGGACCAGCTATGTGGGATTCTACAGCATATCTTCAACCTCAACCTGAGCCAGGAGAAGTTTTTGATGCTCTTGGAGACATCCTGCCTTCTTCCACTACTAAAGAACTCAATCATAAAAGAAGGTGGTGGAAGAGATGGGTGGGAGTGATGATGCAACACCGAGGCTGTTTGTAAGAAGGCACAAAGCACACTTTACTTCTTCAGGAAGCTTAGGTCCTTCAGTGTTTCAGCCAGATGTTGCATACCTTCTATAAATCTGTTGTGGAGAGTTCAGTCTGATCTGCAGTCATCTGTTGAGGTAGCAGTATCAGAGCCAGAGACTTGAAGAAAAAAAGAAAAAAAACTGAACAAACTAATAAATAAGGTTGTCGCTGTTCTGAAGCTGAATACTTCATAAAATGAAAAACATAATGGAACACACTGAGCATCTTCTTTCAAAACACAGAAATTGAACAACAGTGTCTTCAGTTCATGGCTTCCACTACAGCAGATCCTTCCTGCCCACAGCTACAACCATCTACAATTAATCCTTGAAGATCCTTAAATAGTGACAGTTCCTGCAACAATTAGTTTCCCTTTGAAGATTCATAAAGCAGCATTCACAGGTGGAAACTCATAAGGGGTCAAAAAGGTGACAGCAACCGTCACCTTGATGTTTGTGAATGTTCACTGCTGTGTGACTGGCATTTCCACATGTTGATCAACACTACTACAAACAACATTCATATCAGCTGCTTTGAGTTTGGTCCAGAAATACCAGCAAAATAGACGTGATGTTTAAATTGAACTGAATAGCAGTGTTTGGATTGTCTAAATTTCTATTATAAAAATTAAAATCCAAACACTGCTGTTAAATTCAGTTTTAGCAGCTGTTGTGAATGCAGCTTCAATGTTGGGAAACACAGGTTATCTGTTCCAGATGTTGACTGGTTTCTATAACTGGCTACAAGCTTAAAGCTGCTGTGAAGGATCCAGAGGCCACTGATACAAAATAAGACAGCAAACTCGTGAATTCAGCCAGTTCTTGCTGTACGAAATGTCGAGCAAAGTTTCTGAATGCTGATACAAACATTGTTTTTTTACGGAGTCTGAAACTCCTGCTGAGACAGATGCTCCTCCATCTTCAGGGAGTTCAATAGCCCTGTGCTAAATACTGACCATATTTCTGAACGCCATTTACAGTAAATCAGGTGACATTGCATTAACGTTAACATGCAATTCATTTACGCAAACAAGCTTTCCATTCCATAAAATCATCACTATACAACTGATCTTGTTCTTATTTTATGGCTGCAAACTCTCACACAACAAGCGTGAGACTCTTGCAGTAAGCTGACAGTCATATTTTCCATCACATCTTTGAGCTGCGAATCTGACGACTAATTTAAAGGATTTAAACTTTTCAGTGTTTGGTTTGCTTATGTGGTTTCTATCTCCAGCATTTAGAATATCTTCTTGCAAGAGAAGCAGAATTTAAACCTCAAACAGCTGCTGCAGCATTTGTCTCACCTGGTCACTGCCGTGGCCGAAGGCTCTGCTTGACATGTTAGTGGTCAGACTATGGAGGACCAGATCGCCACTGGTGGAACCGGAGGCTATACAGGTATCATTGGCATTAAAGGACACACATGTCACATCTTCTTTGTGGTCCTAGAAGACAGTCATCAAATTAGTCATTCATACTGCCAGTGCGTGTTGCAGAGTATGCAGAACTTCTGTATGACCCTGTGAGCTCTTACTTTGAGGGAGCGGTGCAGCCTTTTGCTCTTCAGGTCCCAGATATGGACACAGTGATCCAGACCTCCACTGACAACAAACTGCGATGATGAACTCAGACACACGCGGGTCTGCTTTTTCTGAGAATTGTTACAAACAAGCAAGAGCTTTTTAAAAACTTGTTTTAAATTTGAACAGAAATATTAAAATTGTGAACTATACTGAATTTAATTCTCTTCATATCTGATCACAATTCCACAGTTTCAGCCAGAAGATACTAATATAAATTAAACTTTTATTCAGTCATGTTAAGTCAAGTTTTCAGACACCATTTAGACCATTTACTGCAGCAGGACACAGAGCCACAGTTTTAAAATAACATCTTCTAAAAAAAAAGGGTTGTGCAGGAGGTGGCTTAATCCCACAGATGTTCACATTATGAGCTTGGACAACACCTTCTTCTCCAAGGTGATTAACAAATAACTGGTAAAGCGCCTAAAAACTCACATGCAGATATGAGATAAAATGAATTCAACTGAATTTCTGCAGGTTTTATAAATCAAGAAAAAGGTCACATATCTTCTTCTGTGTGAAACAGTAAAAATGATCAATATATGGGACAAGCTTTTCAGCAGTGTATTAGATGAATGACCCATCCAGAAAACTGAGCTGGTCAGTTTTCATTAAAATCTTGTCTTAAATGTCAGAGCTGCTGGAAGACCAGCAGCTCCACTCACATTAATGAAACTGCAAATCACAGAGACACACATTTTACTACTTTTACCACTGTCTATGGGGAAAAAAAAAGAAAGAAAAAAAAGATGACACTCAACAAAACAATAGAAAAAACAGGTGTGTTGGGTTCTTACCCCATCTGCCAGCTCCACCAGTGGAATGGGAGTTGACTTGAGAATGGACACGACCAGCTTGTCTCCACTGCTGCTGGCACTGACAAGGTACTGGTCTGAGACAACTGGTCAAGGGTGGAAACCGTTTACTTTGTCAGCTTCCAACCACTTGGAATTTCTACTAGACCACACTCACACTGGTCATAGTTTATCCTTTTAGATCTGCAAATAAGAAGTCTGCAAAAAAAACGCATGCTACTGTAAAGATGAGGTGACAGGAAGTTGTGTTTCAGAAGACATTTAGCAAACGTATTCAAGCAGATAATCAAAGGGAACTCAACTTTCTATAATCAAGACTTGCACACACATGAACAAAATAAATATCTGAGGGGCCCATTAAAGGTGTTTGTAAATGTAAACGCTTGTTGTCAACTAGATATGATACAAAACAAGAAACATTTAAAACTGTGAAAGACTGAAAATTCTTGATACAATCAGAATCTTATCATTTAGCAGTTTGTGACATTGTAACAGCTGTATCTCTTCATACATCAGGATACTGTTGGAGCTCCAGCAAGCCTGAGCAATGGGGTGGCTGCTGCTGTGCGGGTTAAATTGCTCCAGTTCAGCCATGGCAACAGCATCCCAAATCTTCACACAGTCTCCAGTCGACACCAGGCGGGTGACCTCCTCCATGGCAACAGCTAGTTCATATATTAAAAACAAACACCTCAACATAAAAAGTAAAACTCTTGGGTGAAGCTAAAATCACTAAATGACTCATATTAATGCATCAATCAGCAGTTTAAGTAACTCCAATCACTTTTCACAAAATAATGATCAAAAACATGTCCACCAGCCTTTGAGTAATAGCAATGGACATTGTTCAATACAACAACCAGCAAAAAATTGTTTCATATAAAATCTATGAAGTTTTCTTTTCTTTGAAAGTTATTAGGCATCAATGGAAAATATTTAGTTTAAAAAAATAAATAAATAAATAAAAAGAACTAAGAGATTTTCAGAACTTCTTTGCCAATGCTAGACAGCTTTTTCCCTCATTGATCTTGAATCGTTTTCAGCTACAGTTTATAAAGTGGACTGGTGATCTTTGTAGTAGTATGTCATCATTAACCTCAGATCTGTTTGTGTGTTGCAAAAGGTGAAGCTTATACCTTTCAGGTAGACGTAAAGGATTACAGGTTGGTATTTTGACTTCCTACAATAAACACAAAACAGGTGAAAATCAGATCAGATGTGATTAAAGCGACACTTCTAAAGGCAGAACTTTACTCATGATTCACTTTTTTTTAATGCAGAATTGCATAAACTTCTGACTAAGATCTTGTATGATTGGAGAGTTGGACTGCTGTGTCAAGTCTTTGTGAAGATTCTCAGTGAGGGGAAGGTCTGGAAAATGATGTCTCATGGGTCCTAAACTACTCTTTCACAACATGAGCATGATGAATCCTGGCATAGTTATCTTTAAATGTAATTGTCACATCAGGGAAGAAAAACGGGAGGTTGGGGACTATTCCCCCTGGTCATTAAGTATACAAAGATAAGACAGCTGACCTAGTTTTACAGCGCAGCGGCTAAACCTTAACCTAATCAATTACTGCAACTCCGGGTACTAGGAAAAAGCGGGTATAGATAATGGATGGGTAAACGCTTTAGAAATGAATTTTATTCATAATCATTGCAGGGCGTTTCCATCGGGAGGCTATCGTTTATTATGTTAGACAAATAAAGGCGGTGACTTTGATTTTACTGATGAATTTTCATATGATTAAGGTGAGGGGAAAAAGTGAACATTTGTATGAATATTGTTAATTACATAGAAACACATTTATGAATAAAACCAACTAACTAACTACTAACAACTATGACAAATATTCAACATGATTAGCACTTGGTGGCTTCTTTTTTTGTTTGTTTTTTAACAGCGTTTTCTGGACAGCTGTAACTCCGTGGTTTATAAAACAAATATTAACTTGAGTCAGATCGGCTGGACTAACTAATCTAACACAAACCACTCTCATAGGTTTGCCTGAAACCCGGCAGAGGTTCGTAACTCTGGAGAACCGAAGAGTTTATTCCGCTCAACTGTCCGGTAGTTGCTACAGTTTGTTCCGCTAACTAGCTACAGCAGAGTCAGCGCGAGTCTCGGAGGCTTCAAAGTTACTGAATAACCCCAAAAGAGGCCAAAACTATCCCAAACGATGAGCAGCTGTTTGGAAAAGTTTGAACTTCTTTGTTAGAACTGTCACGCAATCGGAAAGATAAATAATAACCACGGAAAACTATTAAAAAGTACATACATGTACTTACCTGTTTTGTGATCTGTACGCTGCCAAGAAACCGCCACTACGGAAAGTCAAGAGGGACAAAAGGTAGTCGGTGTTTTTTTTTTTTTTTTTTCTGCAATTAGAACACTTGATAGCATCACGGCTCAGCTCGCGGGATAATACTTATTCAAAAGCGTCTACGATAAAGGCTACCCGAGTGCTATATTTATCCACCAGGTAGAAGTAACACATTGTATTTGGGGTTTTTAGCAGACTCAGCTCACTTCCAATAAAGAAAGCAACAAGCCAGAACAAGTGATTCATTATGTAATTTTCTACCTTCAATCGAGGTGCACTACTGAGGAGTGTAATCAGAGTTAGTGTTCAAGAAGCAGACACCTTCTCTACACTGTGTGTAGGCTTAGGCTCTGTCAGTGACACATCTGGAACATGGACACCTGTAAGACATTTTCCACTGTACATGATTTAATAAATGTCTCTTAGCCACTTCATGATAACTGCTTCTTATTCCAACAAGTCTTGAAGGCAGCTTATGAAAATGCATTCCTTCAAGTTTGAAATGGTGGCTGGATGGCGATCTTTTTTCCCTCCTCTGTCCAGATGAGACAGCAAGCACTTTCCTGCCTGTCTCCCCCTATAACATTTTCTGTTGTTGCACAGGCACCTGGCAGTTCTTCCTTTCCACCAAGAGCCTGTCTTATCTCCCTCCTGAAGTTTAGACAACAGCCTTCCTCCTCGTTCATTATCTTCTCTCCCTTTGCTTTTTTTTCACACCCTACATTCAACCATTTCTTCATCTATCTCACTCAAATTCTCTCCTCCAACTCAATATGGGGCTTAAACACTGACTTCTATTTCTATTTCAATGCTCATCAACCTGATATGTTCTCCAGAACACTCTTTGCACATGCTCCTCCTTCAGATCCACCCATATACCATTTCTCATACCATCAACCCCAAATGTTTTGAGCCTAGCTGCCTTTCCACTTGGTTTTCCAGACACACAGTAAATCCATTTTTTTTTTTTGTTTTTTTGTTTTTTTTTTTTTAGCTCTCTACCCTTTTCTTGTCATTGTAGCCACATTTAAAGCTCACATTCTGTTGTCCACACTGCCGCCTTTCCTCATCTCTTGCTCCGTTGGCTGTGTGTATTGTAATTCTCTGTAAGTCAGCTGCAGTTGGTGCAGAATGAAGCAGCTCAGCTTGATCAGAACCAGACAATGGGAGCACATCACTCCAGTATTGGCATCACTCCACTGGCTTCCTGTTTGTTTTAGGGTAGATTTTAAGATTTACTGGTTGTTTTTAAGGTTTTAAGTGGACTAGCACCACAGTGACCTTATTCATGTTTTCTAGCCAGATGGTTCTAGATGTTCCCAGATCTAGGCTTAAAAGCAGAGGTGACCAGGCTGTTTCAGTTGCTGGTCCTGTTCTCTGGAACAGACCATCATTACCAATAAGAACTGCTAAAACACTTGCAACTTTCAAGTCAATGTTCAAGACTCATCTTTTCTCGTTGGCCTTCAGTTCAAGCTGAATGACAACATCTGTTTAATTATTGTATGTACTTTATGTATTATGAGCATGATTTTATTGTTGTTTGATGTTTTCCCGTAAAGCACTTTGAATAACACTAGTTTTTTGAAAAGTGCTATAGAAATAAAGGACAAACTGCACTGATGAACAAGTGAATAAAGTAACAAAGATGCAGCAGTTTAAAATTACGTTCAAGGGAGAGTACGAACTCAGTTAAGTAGCAAGGTCTGTTGAGTCTGGCGTTAGGCTTTTCTGGAACATGTTATTGGTTCTTTTTTAATCTCGTCAGATCACCACATTGATTTATGCTGAACTTTCACCCTGCACTGGAGATAAAATTGTCTATTTTTCTTATATTTTTCTTTTCATGTAGAAATCCAAGCTCCAATCTTGCTGAACAGAATTAAAATATTATCAGGCAGAGGTACTGAATATTGAAATCTTACATTTTTAATCACTTGATTGATGCTGAATGTTGGATTTGCAAATTACAAAAATTCAACAATTCAGCCATAATCTGAAAAGTTAGTCATTTAGACTTTGATACAATACAGAATTTATTTTTCACCATTGAAAAATTAAATAGATCATACTGAAGTTATTTTATTTCAAAATAACCCATAAATTGATGTGACTCATGATTAAATTCTTAGCTAAGAGAAAACATCAGACCCATTGAGATGTATGATATGCCTCCAAAGAATCTTTGCAGTTACAGTTAAACTATAGCGTATACATCATGTTACTTTAGGAACCATGAAGGCAGAAAAGCAGACCCTGTGTTTTAATTCAATTCAATTCAATTCAATTTATTTATATAGCGCCTATTTACGACAAGTCATCTCTAGGCGCTTGAGAA
>JBAMYA010046507.1:0-10982 GCA_037176975.1 Arrhamphus sclerolepis | reverse complement strand
CAGTGTGTGAAGACTTACAGAAAACGTTTGACATCTGTCATTGCCAACAAAGGCTATATAACAAAGTATTGACATGAGCTTTTGTCATTGAATAAATACTTATTACTCACTGTCATTTGCATTTAGCTATGGTGAAAATTACAGGCCTCTCTCATCTTTTTAAGAGGGAGAACTTGCACAATTTATTTTTTAATGTACTATTATTCATCCTAAAGGGGAAATTCTTTCTCCACATTTGGCCCCTCTGAGCTGCTGGACCCAGGGCAGTGGACTGCCCCGGTGCAGCACCCGGTGGGCGGGTGGGGTTTCAGGTGTCTTGCTCAGGAGCGCCTCATCCATGGATGTGGACATGAGGAAGCGCTTGTTCAGCACTCCCTCCGCCCACATCATTGGTACCGGCTGGGGATTGAACTGGCAACCCTCCGGTTGTCAGCCCAGTTCTCTAGCCGGTACGCCACAGATTATTATTTGGGTGTACATCACCGCTTCAGGGCCTGGACTACCAATACGGGGAAAGAGATGCTCTACAGGAGATGCAGCTTGAACTTTATCTGCTTTACCCAGGGTTTATTAGCCTGTGTGTTGCTCGTCTTTCTAATGTGATTCTTGTGGGTGGACACCTACCACGCTGTATGCATTTGGAGGGAAACATAATCACTAACATAGAATTAACTTTTCTTTTTTTACAGACAGGATGGAACTTCAGCGAGCAGTCTTAACATGTCTGCTACATGCCCTCTGCTGCCTTTTTCAAAGCATGATTTGTGTGTCGGCATTGCCATGGCAACCTTGGTGGCTGGCAGTCTTTTTCTATTTTTTTCTACAGTAACCCCCTCCATCCTCTTTTGTGCTCTATCACAAACCTACCCCCAACCACAATGCTCGCACAAATACCTATGGCCTTGCTCATCTTCTACCCAGTGTGCCCAGTGCCCTCAGCCGGCTTGGATGGCTGAGCACAAGCGTGTTCTCTTGACCAATGAGACAAAAGCTTGCCGTCGCCATGGGAAACGGTGTTTTCTTTTCCCCTTGGCTCATTTACTTCCTCTGTCTCTCTCATCACTGATGAAGACTGTATTTGCAGCTGAACGGACATTCCTCTTCATCCCCACGTCTCTGTCTAGCTCTCTCAAAGCCAGTCCACTAAACCTCTCCGGTCTCCAGCTAATCAGCTCTGTGTGTGTTTACATTCTTATGTGTGTTGGTGGCAACATAACGTTAGCTTGGTCCATCCTCATACCTACTGGTCATGGGTTCACTAAGACCTGTATTTTGCGTGTTATTCAGATATAAAGTGATGCCTTTTTAATCCATTTAGATTGATCCGTATTATGAAGGTGGAAGAGGTTTCAAACCTTTGATGTACTTTCAAAAAACTTACATTAAAGTCCCTTTGCACATTTGCACACAACAAAAACAAGCTATAATAATGTTGTATGATTAGGACTAAACCAGCATCAGTCCTAATCATACATATGAAAATTGATGACCTTTTGTACCCTTAAATTGCAAAATTTTTGTTGTGATGCAACTACCTTTTCAATATACTGCATGTAAACTAGATTAAACCAGGTTTGGTTATTGCAACCTGATATATGGGAAAGATTAGCAGGATTATTAATTTTTGCTCAATGTCAAATATGTTAAAGAACCATTGTTTTCTTTTTTGTCTACATAGGAATTCATTCAAATCCCTATTTCTTGATTCTGCTTAAAAAAAAAAAAAAAAGTATAAGACATGCATGTTCTCATTTCTCCACTTTATTTAAGACCTGGGGCTTTAAGGGATTTACTTCCTGAGCATGTCATTTCTGTGATTTGAATAGATTTCAATGTACACATTTTTGTGAGTAATGAATATTTTAGTCTATGTTGCTTACAATACATGTAAAATGTTGAGGGCACTCAAAAATGCACAGCCTGAAATGCATCATCACTAATATGGCCTGAAAAAAGGAGAAAATATGGTATAACTGCCGACAACCAGTGTGTGATTGTGAGTGTGAATGGATGAAGGTCTGTAGTGTAAAGCGCTTTGGTGCTGTAGGAAAACAGTTGTAAAGCGCAACATAAGTGCAAGCCATTTACCATAAAATAAAAGCCAAAAAATGCAAAAATGTGCTTGGGTGCATCAATGGGTTAACTGACCTTTGCGACAACACATTTGTCTCATCTTCCCACACTTATTCTTCAAGCTTGAGCCAAGAGTTCTTTTTTGTTTGTTTGTTTTGTTTTAGTTTTTTTTTTTTTTTTTGGGGGCCTTAAAGCGGTATTATAATGAGATAATGCTGAGTGAAGGGAGTGTATGAAACAGGATGTCCTCTACAGGAAAACCTGAGGGTCAGCTGCTTGAAGCTGAATACTAAAGAGCTTTACTCTCTGCTAGCAGCGCTAACACAGCCTCCATTCAGAATTCAAAGTGGCCTAAACTGTAGAGTGAGCAGCTCGCTAAGGCTGCCAGCTAACATGCAACTTCTTTGTTTTTAACAATTAGAAATCTGCATGGTCTCTGTGCACTTCTTCCAAGTGGTCGCATATTTAGAAGGGGTGAGGGGGTGGGGGGGTCATGTTGTATGGATGTTATTCTTGCTGTTACATGCTTTTCTGTGTTTCAGTTGTGTGTGCTACAAAGCAAGTTGCTACAAGCTCTGGGATCTTGTGGGGGCCTCCTTTCTGTGACTTAAAATCACACTGAAAGGCAGTTTTGTTTCTAAATGGTTATCTAACATAAAGATAGAGATGGTCAAAAACTAAACTATAAGTCCTGGTGTGGCACCAGGCTCTGCTTGACTTTTAAGTACAAACACAAAGCTCTGACCTTGGTTGAGGGGGGTATCGATTGAAGGAATTCCGTCCTGTTACCTGCAACTAGCTTTGGTTCAGATATGACTAAAAACAAAAATGTCACCGTGGTCAAATTTGCCAGAGAGAGGGATGTTAAGAGGGAAAATGGGACCTTAAGATGATCAACATTGATCCCTACACTGGACTAGATTACTGACTGATGCACTGCCTCTGCTCAGATTCTAGCACACTGCAAACCACGTTTTTGGACCGACTGGATGCGTGTTACAAATCCAGGAAAACTTACAAACAGTTTTGCGGGGACTCTGTATAAGATGTTTTAATGAACAGCCTGGTGTTGCAACAAATGCGGATTTACAGCAAAATCCAACACCTTTTTTCAGCCTCTTTAAGAAAGCAAACTATTTAAAGTGCTTTCAAATACATTCAGTGTTCATTTTATGTGGTGACACTGTAAGAATTGCTCTAATTGTGGAACTCATTAAAACCTCTTTTTTTTCCTTGCAGCTGACAGATATGTGTAGGACTGCAGGATTGACAAAGCATTCTTGCACAAGGCTCTACATGCTGAATCATTTTTTAAATAATTTCATTCAGTGCATCATGTATTCAAGACAAAACTACGTTCAAAACTGTCTTTACTGTTAGTCGCTGCTCCACTGCTTTGCAGTACACTTGCTGGACATTTCAAATGAAAAGAACGGCAAGGGCAGAATATTGATGGCATACATCTTTACTGTCTCAAATAGCCTTCAGTACATTGAACCGTGCAGGACAAGTTAAGGTTAAACCAAAATGTACTAATGCGAGGAATGGCTGAGAGCAACCAGCAGCTGTCTTGCAGTTATGCTAACACCCTTGTCTGACTGTCACTCTCTCATAAAAAGGGTTTGTTGAAAATTGATCCAGTTTACATGCAGATGTGTGAAGTGCTATATGTACAGGACAGTCTATTCCTTCCTCTACTCTTAAGCGAAACAAATCCACTTCTCAAAGCACTTTCATTTAGATGTCAGAGCTCCTCCTATTTCCCCACATCATAGTTGAGCAGAACTGCATCCATCAGCTGTACATGCCAGCCTGCCATGTCTCCTTGAGCCAACCTAGACCCTTCCCGCTCAGCTCGGCTTTGGCGGGCCCATTGACTTATATCCTTACATACTGGTATGTGCCTCACTCCGTCTGCCCTCTATCTGCCCATCTCTTTTTAGATCACTTCAAGTTTTGGATTACCGTTACTATATTTGAAGCACAGAGCTAAGAGGAGGAGAGACTTGTGTTGTGTCATAAGATACTTCATATTACTGCTTTCTCCATGACCCGCTGAAGCACGTTCATCAGCTGTTGGAGTGGACGAACATGTTGCATCAGGCCTCTTCATTAAGGCCTGAATATATTAGCTGGTGTTGTGTTGAGTCATGAGCACTTAAAGATAATAGAGGGGTACTCTGGTTTTGATGCTGATAATAATAATATAACCAGCTAACTGGCTTTTGGACTCTGTTGTGTGATACATAACAGGTTTATTTCCTATGTTTTAGACAACTTTATATAAACATTCATCTGCACAGCACGAAGCACTACCATATCAAAGCAGAACCTCCTGTTAAGATGGATGTGGACGTTAAAAATCTTTGCTCATTTTCAAGTTCATTTCCTTTTGAAGGTCACAGCGAGAAGTAGTTTTCATGCTTGTGATGTTCAAAAGACATCATTTTTGTCATACTTTACTCAGTTGTCTTCACTGACTTGTCAAATGATTGATCTTCCCGTGGTGTCATAATGTTTATTAACTTTATGAATACAAAATAATCATAGCTCACAGAAATACGCCCAGATATGGGCGTTTTTTGTTTTTGTTTGATTTTTTTGTTTTAAAGTCTGTAGTTATCAGGACTTGATCCAAGTATTTAGGTATCTGGATTTTATTGCAGCCAAATTGTGAAATCCATGTGTCAACATCTTTAAAGTATGGAGATAACATAGCACCAGTAGTATGCTGTTTTGAGTGGGACACCTCCGAGTGTGAGACCATGGTTATCAGTCAGAAAAAGATTAAATGATCTCTCCAGGTTTGGGTTGAGGTCTTGCTTTAAATGATGGAGTTGAAGTATCCTGGAGTCTTGTTCACAAGGGTCAGGTCGTGTCCAACTGGGCGAAGCCCCAGGAGTAGACCCAGAATACGCTGGAGAGATTACACCTCTTGACTGACTTGGGGACACCTTAGTATTCCCCTGAAAGAGTTAGAAGAGGTGGCTGGAGAGATATACCTCTGGCTGCTCCAACAACCCAAACTGGATCAGGCAGAAGTTGATGAATGGATGGATATGACGAAAAAATACAAAAAAAAAAAACTCCACTTGGCCACGAGCCAATAGCGCTCTAACTGTATATCACTCTAACACTTTAAAGTGAACAAGAACAAGACAAATATAAATCAATCAGCTATTAACTACAACAGTATGAGTGGTGTGCCTTAAGCTCACTTCCTGCAAGCTAATGTCATTGCAATCCCACAATGAAATGGCAGCCTGACTGGTATCATATATAATGTATTATATGACATATATTATATAATGACAGCATACCTCTACAACACAGCGACAGTATGACCTTGACCAAAGCTCTAACAAATCATTGTAGCCCATTAAATCAATTAAAGCAGAGCTGAACTTTCCTGCCATATTGCCTCTTTGACCTGCATTTTTCTCTCCCCCCTTCTGTCCTTATTTCCCGACCTCTAGTCTGATGAGTGACAGTGCCAACAGTCCGCCTCTCCATCACAATGGTCGACATGGAGAGCCACTACCACCCTCCATCTCCCCTGGAGGACTCGGTGCTGGACAGCCCCCTGTGTGCTGACGACGACTTCATGGGTGGGATGGATGAACTTCAGGACATCTCCCAGTCCATTGATGAGGATGCCCTAAGCTCTTTTGAAGTCCCAAAATACCAGTCCTCCAGCAATAGTTCTGAAGGTTCTACTGTCCTAGGTAATTTAAGTATTTGATCTTTTTTTCCTGTACATTCTTAATAATATAGTCAAATAACAATGTGCACCAACATTCACATCTATCTAAATACCTTGACAGCCCTTCCTTTTCTTTGCTGAAATCGGCTGATTGACTCGTTTCTTAATATCTTAGTGTGGTTTTTCGGATTAACTGAGTTTTTCTATCGTGACTCATGTCTTGATTCACCTTCTGGCCTATTTCCTGCTCTTCCTTGTTGGCATTTCCTATCAATTTGTGTTTTTCTCACTTGTCTTAATTCTCTTTTGTCCCGTCCTTTCTTCCTGCTCCATATCCATTAAAGAATTCACACATTCCTCAGCCACCATGCACAGCCTCTCAGGAAACGTACATTTTGTTTTCCGTTTCCCCTTGAATAGACAAAGGCCTCTGGAAAACTGTGTTTTTCAGCTAAATTATAAGTGAAAAAGCTGTGAATAGAGCAGAGAGATGAACATGTAAGGGAAGAGTGGAGGGGCGTGAGTGTCGTAGCCAGAGGCTGGAGAGGGGTTGGGAATGTGAAAGGCATGACGGAAACATTTGATGATGTCATGGAAGAGTCAGTGAGAGGGCGTTTAGGATTTATTGGTGTTTAATAGTACAGAGAAGGGAGCAGGAGCAAAACTGGCATGCTCATCTTGTTCTTGCTCCATTGAAACATGCACATTTGCACAAAGCAGGAATGTAGCTTGCTGCCAAATGCTGCTTATCCCTGTCCTGGCGTCTCTCCCCGAAACTCATGTGGCCTGACTTAGTGCCACTGTTTTGAAACCAATTCCTATGTGCTTTACAGTTTCCAGGCAGTCTTAGACTTCAACCATGTCTCCCTCACAAGACGAAAATTTAAAAAATGATCACCGATACAACACAGCAGCATGTTAATACTTCTGAATAAATAGTTTCTGGAATGGGACAGAGTGTCTTTGTTGGGGAAAAGAGGTCAAACTCTTCTTGAATGTCACCAGTACGTTGCTAGAGGGAGTTGAAACACTAGAGGTCCTGTTACTGACAGAGAAAAAAGTTCAAGTTGTTTATTTTTACTTTAGTTTTCACTTGAAGATATTTAGTTTGTTGTCTGATTGCAGTGATAAGATCGAGATGAATCATTTGCACATTGGGAAACAGCAAAGTACTAGATTTCAACCTTTTGTAGTTAACCTGTTTTCTGTATTAATTTTCACTATAATGGGATCTCATTGAGGTCATTCCACAGCATCTCTGGGATTAAAATCTGGGCTCTGAATGAGCCTCTCCAAAGGGTGGATTTTCTTTTTCTGAAGGTGGATTTACTTTCATGCTCAGTGACATTGTTCTGCTGCATCGCTCAGTTTCTACTAAGCTTCCAGCATGACATTATCCTTTAGGATGTTGTGGTAAGCTTAAATTTCCTCTCAATAATGACAAGTGGTCCAGACCCTGAGGCAGTGAAGTAACCCCAAACCATGATGCTCCCTTCACCATACCTCAACATTGCAATGGTGTTTTAATTCTGGAAAACTGTTCCTTTTTTTGCCCTGCGATGGACTGGCGACCTGTCCAGGGTGTACCCCTGCCTTTCGCCCGAAGTAAGCTGGGATAGGCTCCAGCAGACCCCCGTGACCCTGTACAGGAAATAGCGGGTATAGATGATGGATGGATGGATGTTCCTTTTTTTGTGCCAGACACAGCAGTTTTCTTCCCAAACAATCCAGCCTTTGTTTCATCAGTCTACAAAACATTTTTCCAGTAGTAGTTCCAGATTACCAAGGTGGTCTTTGGCAGACTTAAGACTTGATATAGACTTGACATCAGTATTGTGTACTTGTGAACAGAATTGTTCGCCGACTCCGGTGATGTCTTGATTTCTTTACATTGGGCTTGGTTTAGCGCCCACTTCTAGAATAAGTAGCCACAATTGTAAATTGTGGACTTACAAACATTTTTTAGGCATCTGTATCCTTTTCCTGCCTTATACAAATCGAAAGCTACTCTTGATCGTATGATTTGATTCACATCGGCAGATGCTTTTTATGAACAGCAAACTAGAAAATAAACAACTTCTTTTGGTTTTCCCTTTAGGGGGTCACCACCGTGGGACATAGGATTCTGTGTTTTGATATATATTATCGGGCTAAGGGTTTCCTAAATAAGACCTATTTAACTGGCCCGTCATTTAGCGCTAACATTTATGTGGGGCAAGAATTTAAGCGTCATGTGGAATGACCCACTTGCTTGTGTTTTTTAGATGCCCTGACGCCAGCGTCCAGCCCATCATCAGTGGTTTATGGGATGGCACCAAGCCAGGAGGAGTTCTCGTCTTCGTCCTCATCACTCAGTCTCGAGTGTCGAGTGTGTGCTGACCGCGCTTCGGGCTACCACTATGGAGTTCACGCATGCGAGGGCTGCAAGGTGAGATGAAGACCGCTCATGTCAATCATCCGGACAACAAAGTGGCTTCATGTTTAGTCTTTTTGTTCGACATTGGTGATTGCTAGACTAATACACACACTAACACCAAGCCTTAACTCTGTGTTATTTATGATTGATTCAGCTCTCAGGGCTGTACTTGCATCAGCTTTTATCAGTCTTGTTGTCCCAATGAGTCCAACTGTTGATCACAGAGCAGCCGAGAATCCCAAACATCCTACTGATGAACAATCAACCAATTTTTTTTTTTAACTATGAACCTAATTTAAATGATAAAACCAAAGAATGTGGGACTTGCTAGACTCCATCCAGAGACGGCTTGTCTTGTGGCTTGTCTTATGATAACTTCTAAAATATCAGGCCTAGCCGTCACACGTGGTCACTCAATAATCTTGTCAGTTAATTGTTTACTAGTCACATTGAAGACCAACCCAAGGCTGTTTTTAAGACGTCTCAAAGGACAAAGATAGCACTGCTCGAGGTGTCTGCACATGTTTTCCTGAGCCTTTTTTGCTGTGTTAGCAGTCTGTATTCTTTTTCGACAATTGTTTTTCTTTTTTATCAGTTACTTGAACAAAGAGGCATTTTCACTTTTCTATTGGGCACGTCCACTGACCTCTATTAAATGTATCATCTAAGACGGGGAGCGTGACTTTCTGGAAGTTGTACATTAACTCAGCCTGGACAAGGCGTGCGCATGTGCGGCTGTGTTGTTGTTGCATCTCAGTGTTTAAGTCCCAGTGGTTGTCTGTGCATGTGTGACTGAGCATTCATGCAGAAATTCAGAGGTTTCTGCACTTCACTAATGTCTGTCAGTCAGAGCTGAATGAGCCATGCAAAGTAAAGCAACAGCTGAAATAGGGCATTTCTAAATTATTGGAAAAGCCTTAAAACTCAGCCCTTTAAAGACGCCATAAAACATGGAAATTAGGGATAGTTAATATGATTCATAGATATCTGTTACTATTCAGCAGTTCAACCCAGAACATGAAAGATCACAAGTTTAATGTTCTAGATGTTTTGCTTAATTTTGTTTTGATGTCCCATCAACGAGATAACAAAGGAGCTGGAAGCTAATTTAGTCTTTCTTCATCTTGGGATAATCCTGGATCTGGAATGTGGCTCAGCCTCTTGAGCTCATGGACTGAATAGAAAAGTTAAAAAAGTTAAAAGTTACTCCTCGCAACTTAATATGAGCTCATCGTCTAAGTTGAATCCTGATCAGTATACTGCTGGTCATTCTGAAAAGAGAAAAAAGTGCTAAATCATACAGTAGCCAATGAGCTACTAGATCTCAGCTATCTCCAGCCTCCTCTGCCATTGATTGACGTGGCTCTGATTTGACACTCACTGCAGAGCTGCAACTGCAAAAAGAGAGAGAACGACTGTTCAACCATTGGAAAACAGAGATGGTTTTAGAACTGATAGCGAGAACTCTGTTACAGATTTTGATTTCTTTGTTACAGATTCTGGGATTTGGTTCTCAGATTTTGGGTTTTGAGTCACAACACATTAGGTTCTGAATTGACGCCATAGCACCAAAATCAGCAGCAAGCTGACATAACAGGATGGCAGCAGGTTAAGGTCAGTAAGGCTTGAGGGTTGTAGGTTACTTTTGTTGGTGACTAGACAACATTCAGTTTTCAGATTTTATTGGAGTTCACCAGCATCTCCTGCTTAAAGGGGCATCAGAAAACACCGCAGAGATGAACTTGGCACAGACACAAGTCAGTGCAGTCAAGGTCAGATATTTTTGGAGGGGATCATTAAATGAGGACTGTGAGGTTTCTGCTTATAAGGAATTGCAAGCTTTGGCATCTCTTCAAAGTCTTGATATTTATTACAACCCTGTATCAGACACCACACTGAGGACTCATTTACTGTGTCGGTTGTATGTGGTCTTGCCCTGCGCCCCAACATGCCCCCAAATCTATTTACTCCTCCTGAAAAAGCATGGACATGTTAGCACAGATCAAAATGTGTCATTTTGTTAGAGGATCTTTCACTGCTTGTACCGTCTTTGCCATAACAGACAAAGTGCACTTGTTTTTAAAGCAGTATTTCTGTCTAAGCCATAGCTTGACTTTTATCTCAGACATTCCAGGTGAATTTTAAAATGTCAAAACTTATTCCCAACATTATGATTTCATTTATTTATTAGAAAACCGCACACAGAATATGTTCAACTGCTGGTGTTCATTCTGAATCATCCGGGTCATTGACCCAAAGGCAACTGGACCTGTTTTTTCTTGGGTCTTGTCTTTCTCATTGGAGGAAATCTTCTGGTTGGAAGGTGACATTTCCTCAAGAAACCAAAATAAGTCCAGCTAAAAATGTGCAGAACATTTTCTTCTAAGCCTACATATTTGCAGGAGAATCATATTTTAAGGGCCACACTCACGCTGACGCTTAAAGCCACTCATTTGCATGTTTTGAAGTAACGGGATGAATGTGACTCCTGTGATGCCAGTACTTTCACAAGTCATGACAATGGATACATGCAATGATGGCACGAAGCCCATTTGGGCAAAGGCTGAAGTTCTGTCCTGTTGGGCTTTTTTTATGTCTGTGTTTGCACACGTCAGGTGAGGGGTTAGTGGGTGAAAGTCAGCTGGAGTTATGTAACATGTGATTCTGTTACATGTCTGTGTAATCCTCCATGACCTTGCATTTTATGGTTAATTTGTGTCTCTTCCACACTGTTGGTGGGTATCCGTATGTGTTCTGGCACGCACTAATGTGACACTTTTGGATGTAACA
>JBAMYA010046506.1:0-10983 GCA_037176975.1 Arrhamphus sclerolepis | reverse complement strand
TACATATGTATGTATATGTATGCTGCTGGTAATTCATTTTAATGTTGTAACTCTTGGAGTAAGTGCTTTGCACATGATGCACTGATCACAGTTCTTTACATATTGTTCCACTTCAGCTCCTATCATTGGCCAGTAGAATATGTCTCATATGAGTTCTAGTGTTTGTTTGTTTTTTCCACTCCTAGATGTTCAAGTGTCATCATGGATTGACTGAAGAACCATGGGAACATGTTCTTTGGGCAACACTAACTGATAAACTTTGACGCCAGATGGCCTTGCATCTTTCCTGTATGAGCAGGCGCTACCACCAGCTTATTAGACTCTGTTTGAAGAAGTGTTGCATCAGGGTTTTCGCTGCTGGCTGGAGAAAACAGAGAGTTGCCACAAAGCAAACTGCTCTAATGGAGCTTTTGCGTGGCTGCTGCCTTGGACGACAACAACAACAGCATGTTTACATAGCACCTTTCTAGTCCAGGAACCACTCAACTGGTCTGGTCAAACATCTGAGGTCCAGGTGATCTGGGTAAGTTTAACATATTTGGCACAGCTTTGGTATGGCTTTTGGAGGCACTCCTAAGGACTGCACAGATGATGCTTTTCCTCAAAGTTTACTTCCTTCCGGGAGTAAACTTTGCCATTAATCTTTATCAGTGGGATGGGCATTGCATGACAATAAGTAAACTATGATCTCCAGTATGTGCATGTCACCTACCACTTTCTCCATTACTCTTTGGGAAAGTGCCAGGTCTTCTGTAATCCTCTGTGGCATTCTTTAAAATTGAAAACATCCAAGAGGACAGATGCAGTTTTTTTATTTGTCCTTTTTGGCCATTGGGATCCAATAGACCCCACTACAAAGATCTGACACAGAGAACTGATCAGGAATAGTTCTTGTCCACTCTTTTATTAATTTATTTTTTACGAATAACAATAGATGAAGCATAGGGACTTCTTGATTCTTTTATTATTACAACTGTCAGGAGCCCTTGAAGGTGACACCTGAGATCAACCAAGTCAGTTGGGGCTCCTCTGTGGGAGTACTATTAGTCATACATATATGATCCACACCCTTAGTTGAATTTAGGACAAATAGGGACAAATTTTAGCTCAGGGTATGAAAGCAGATCTAGCTTTCCTAAAAGGTTATGGAGGGATCTCTCGTTCAACTTGGATGTATCATTTGTGATACATTTGTGATAGAGTCACTAACGCCCCAGATGGCTTGTCCTATCACATGACTGAGGTATGTGGGAGAGATGGTCAGTTTATCAGCTATGAAAAAAAAATGACTGTGACCTGGGAGCTGCTGTCTAAGAAAACAATACAGTGGTTGCTGTTAATTTTCATAATACCTGTATATATTGGCCGTGCAGGTCCTCCTGTTAAACTGTCTGATTCTCCTTTCACAGTACTTTTCTTGACACTAGCACTGATGTGCTGTGCTTTTGGTACATTTTTGTTTTATTCAGGATGCACTTTTGATTTTCGTTCTTGTTACAGTTTTTGAATGACTTTGAAGTAGCTCTCAGGGGCAGTACACTTGGTAGAGAAATGCCTATCATCACCAGCGGTTATCAGCAGTAACAGAAGAAATCAATGAAGTCTCTTAGAATTGTTGAGTGAAGTTGTTCAGGTTTGGGATTGTGCTTTTTTTTTGCTGTTGTCCATCTGCAGACAGTTTGTGGTAGGGGACATGGTATTGCTGCTGTGTTTTCACTTCATGTATCTTTGTACTTCGAGTATGCACAGATTACATCCTGTGATGGGATGCCTCATGTTCCATGTATTGTATTGTATTTAATTTCGCAACTGCAAGGAGGTTGGTTGATTGTCCCTCCTTTCTATTAGTCTCAGATTCAGGATCGTTATGTCAGATCGACTTACCTCTTTGATTAGCTGGTCAAGGCGGGCTTTATCGGTGGATACTGATTGTAATCCTCCCTTTTGAAGGACTTTGTTTAAAAGTTGCTCCAAAGTAGAGCTCTTCATCTGTTTCTGGTGTGTCAAAGGTATTCTCAATGATGTCCAAATACTTAGTGGATGTAGCATCAGGGTTATTAAACTGGACAGCTTATAGAATCTCTAATGGTGGTCCTTTCACACTTTCCATTATTCTCATTCTCTTTTCTATCCAAATGTGACTCATGCTTCTTCTATCCAGTTTTCCAATAGACCTGAAGATTCTCCAGGGAAGATTATCACCATCAGACAACACATCCAATGGAATGGCCTTTGTATTCACCTTTTCCCTGCACTCACACAGAACTGTCAAACTATGAAACTACAGATTCTTCCTCTGACTCTAATGCATCCCATGGCTTTGATAGATTGATTGTGTGTGTGTGTGTGTGTGTTTATTTATACACGCACACACATTTCTGAACTTTCTGAACTGCATTTTCTGGCATTTTCTTTGACCAGTATGGCATATAATGGGTTAATGCCTTCATCTTTACTTCAGCTCTGCAGCTGAGCCATCTCTTCAGTTTTACATGTATTTTTACAGTTTTGTTAGCTTTAGTTGTTTTGTTTTTTTGTTTTTCTTTCAGCCAAGTTAGCAACAGGTTGCTACATCAGTTTGGTTCCTGTAAGTTACTTTTGTAGTCTTTAATTTGCTGAGCATAGTATTGCAAAAGTTTTTTTCAGGTCACCACTATTTAATCAGATTGAATTTAAACACCCTCATGACCTCTACTACTACAGTGATGGTGAGTTGGATTTCTTTTATTAAGGTGGCTACCTCAAAGTTTTATCTAAGTGTTGATACTTTTAACTGATCAGTTAAGCCAACCAATTATGCACCAATACTAATTGTACATCACCTGAAATTTACTACACGAAAGCTCGAGAATTGTACCCTTGTACCCAAACAAAATGATAAAGAAAGCCTAATTTCCAAATAAGTCACAAACTAATCTTCTTGAGTCTTCCAAGTATGCTAATAGGCCTAAAATTACTTAAATTCTTCTTGCCCCGGGCTACTTTAAGTCCTCTAGCAAACAATATTTACAGAAAATGGTATAGTACTTCATAGTGAGGTGTTTCAAAGTCCTCACATAGACACTTTCTGGAGTCCATACTCATTACAAACACTTCCTCGTTTTACTCACAAGTCCATGAGAAAAATGTGGAAGATCAAGACATTGCAGACCTGCCATCCAAGGCCAGCTTGAGAACAATGTCATGCAATGTCCTCAGACAAGGTCCTACTTATCAAAAAGAAAAAAAAAAAATTACGATCTATATCAGCAGAGGCTAAATCTTACCACTCCACAAGACCCTCGACTGAAATCTCATCCAAGATCCAGCCATGCAACACGATTGCACGAGGCAGCTCCCGTTCCACCTCTCCACACAGCCCACAAGATTTTTAGTTTCCTAAAACCTCTTTCAATAATCTACATATCCTTGAAAGAGTAAAGTATGTCACATTGCAGTCTGAATTTTTGTTGGAAATATAGTCCATGTCAAAGCCAAATGACTAAAATGATATTTAATATGCTTATCTCTTTCTTCCCCTCTGAGCTAAACCAATTTGGGTCAACCCAGTTTGCTTGAGAATCTTGATTCCTTTTTTTCATTTCTTTCTTTTTTTTTTTTTTTAATACCACCACCAAAATACTGAACAGCACTGGGACACACAGATACATGTACAATCCCATAACAGACAGGCGGTGTGATTAACTGTCAGCTGGTAAAGAGAAGAAGAAGAAGAATGGTGGATGATGTATTTGTGTGTGTGTGTGACTGCTGGTTGCCTTGGAGAGAACAATATGGGATAAAACCTGTAAAAGTGATTTCAGTTCTTTTTTTTTTCTTCCTCTTTTTTCACAGCATACTGTATATAACCAGTAGGCTGTTGGCTCTCACATGATCTCTTGTGTCTATTACCTGACAGCTTAATAAATACTCTAACATGTTTGTAATGGCACCAGCTTAACTCATCCACACTGTTCAAACCACAGATTCCTTGCACAATTCTTCAATCATTTCTTGATATTTATTTAGAGTAAAAAATGAACACCTCATAACTGATAGGTGTGTGGGGAAAAAAGGACATCCTCTTTTATTCATTCAGTTTTATGTATCAGGACATAAATAAAATAATCTTAGCTTTACTTCACTCAACTGTAACATCAACAGAGACCCCACCCCACAATCCACAGGGCCCAGAGGATCTATGACTAACACCCCACTACTAGGCAGTGTTATTTCTTTATCACCTGACATTGATTGACATCAGAGGTTTGTTTTTTGTTTTTTTTGGGAGAACAAGGAGGGCCTGCTCAATATCAGATGTTTGCTCTCAATATTATGGCTGGCTTAAAAAAAAAGCATGGTTATGTAGATCTGAACTACAAATATGCTAACTGAAAATATGGCCATTTACTTAACATCTTATTGATTCATTTATACACACAAAATGAATAAATAAAATGATTTGGAGGCACTACCCACTTTTTCGATTGCCCATGTTGGCAGAGACAAAAAATCAAACTGAATAAAGCAGCATTGTTGCACTTCTAGGGTATGACCAGAAATAACTGACTGGCTTTAAGGATGACAGAAAAAAAAATGTTAATGTAGAATGAGCTGGCTCTGTTTGCAAATACACACACACACACACACACACATTTCAGTGTAACTATCAGAGGCGTTATCTCTGCATTGCAGACTATTAAACATTGATGTGTTTCTATTGTAAAAAAATAATCTGGATCATCCAGACTGAATGACCCAGAATAAAAACATGACAGCACTGACCCTGATAAACAACTGTTTTGTCTACAGTAAACAATTAGAATAAGTTTGCTGCAAAGTAATCTTTTTGGGAAGTGTGTGTGTTTATTTATACACACGCACACACACACACACACACCTACACAAATACACATAAACATTATTATGGTCTTACCCTTAATTATAAATGAAGTGCATGTGCCGATCCTTCTGGAACCATGATATCCCTTACTTGTAGAAGTCTTCCTTGTCCTCTTTCAGTTTTAAAAGTCGATCATCAAGTCATTGATCATTGACACTTGCTCATAGAGTAGAATCTCTGGGCTCACAACTGCCCTCTACCATGAGGCAAGAGAACTGCAGCCTCACCTAGTGCCTCCTCACTGCCATTGTTAGATCGCTGAGCACACGGAACAGGTTACCCACATATATGGATCAGCTAAACTGTGGAAAATCAGGGGGGCATATATTTAAAGTGTTTGAAACAAATGATTGGCGCCATACAGTAACATGCTCTCATTGCATGGTAGAGCACAGTTTGTGAGGGATTGTGCAAGGTTACGCTCAGTCGCACTGTGCTTCTCCTCCCCATATTGAAATGGGAAATGCGAAAAATTCAGTTTTTTTTTTGTTTTGTTTTTTTTAAATAAAAAAAAACTGACAAAATTGTTGAACTAAATTTCCATTTAACTTTGTCATTCAAACCAATGTAAAAATAAATCAATTTTAATTTATTTGTTTGTCATATATTTTATTCTTTCCATGATGACAGGTTAGACTCTGCCACCCCTACTTCTCCTCACCACACGTCACTGATACATAAAGTGTGTGTGTGTGTTTAAAGATCTTGCTCACAAACCTACAACTACAGAACTACTTTTCTTTTCTTTTCTTCTTCTCTTTTTTGCATTTGTCTGTTGTATCATAGAGGTCTCTGTGTAACCTGATGATTCCTAGCTGACCAAATGTGTGTTTTCTGGATTGTGGGAGGAGGCCATATTGCCAAAAGAAAACCCACACAAGCAGAGGGAGAACATGACAAGCGCACACTGTGAAATGAAAGTGCTAACCACCACAAAAAACATGCAGCCAATGTAAATTAAGAAACAGAATTACAAAGAAATCCAAAAAACCAAAAGAAGTCAAACAATGAAGCTACAAAAATGCATTAAAAACTCAAAAGCTAAGATCACTCATTAAAATGAACAAACTTTGAAAATAACAACAATCTCCCTTACCCTTAATTTTTATAGTTGGGAGATTTAAAAAAAGAAAAAAGAAGAAAACAAGAACTAGCTCAAAATTGTTTCCATTTGATCCTACATTAAGATTATTAAAGGGGCAGTTATGTACCCATGCTGGTTCTGGATCTTTGAAGAGTAATAACTTTAAAGACCATTTATCTGCCTTTCACGGTACTTTTCTGGCAAATGAGCTTCCATTTCTCTATGGAAACAAACAGCATACTGCCATTATTAAATTAGCTCATTCACGAAGTAAATGATGAAAGAAAATTAAAGAGCTGCTTCGTTGGGTTTATAAGTGAAGATCACCTTACTTCTAGTGCCCTCTTAAAAAAAAAAACAACCCCGTCATGCCATTAAGCTAATTGTTTTAGAATATTTTAAAGAGTTCAGAAAACACAGAACAGATAACATATCTCTGTCTCTGTGTTGTGGATCTCAATGATTCTTTTGTTGCTAATTTGTTGAGACTTTATTTTTAGCTATAACATAAGACTGTGTTATTTACAACAAGTTCAAATGAATCATCTAAATGATTAAGTGTCTAATTCCAGGAGTACAGAGAAAAACATATGTAACAACACATTTTCAGGCTCTCCTAAAAGGCTTTCACAGTGTTTGTGCACATGAAAGGAAAAGTCTGAAACCTCTGAACTTTATTTTAAATTCTTGTATAATGCAAAATAAATACATTGCGAGATCAGAATAGCTGCTCCCTCTCATGTCCCTTAGACAACGCTATGAGGATGAAGCAGCCGTCTGAAGTTACAACACACGTAAGTTGTCACTGTTCTTTTGAGACACCAGCAGCTTTGCCAGTCAAACACTCTTGAATAATGACAGCAGCAACTGACAAGCGCTCAAACAAGACAGAGGAAAGGGAGCTAGACACGTCACTTCACACACATGGAAATGATAACAAACAAACCAAGTTTTGCATGTTTGTAGAACTGAGTTTAAAGTAAAAGTAGAAATATGGCAAAGCATTTCTAGTGAGAGACAAAAGCATGCCGCAGAATGGGAGCGTTGTTTGTGTCTTCAAGTTTCAGATCACATCAAAGATGCTATAAGGTAGAGACGCAGTCAAAATAATTCTAAGTAAAAATCTACACTATAAGTCAGCTTTCCAGTCCCATAAGTGGTGTTTGCACTGCCATGACTGTTAAGTAGAAGATCTGACAAACACTTCTTTAATGACCATTTTACAAAATGGCAAAGTGCAGTGGTTTTCTTGGCAGTTTCACAAACGTCCAAAAGGACAGGCCTTTGAATAAAGTACCACTGATTGCAACTGGGCAGATCAACGCTGACTCTGATTTAAGAGCAAATCAACTTCTCTTTCTTTCTTTCTTTTTTAACCCCCACATGTCATGGTAGTGTCAACAGCCAGATTATCTTCATCTCATTCATTTAATTTTGTTTTATTTTAAGTTGTCTCCTTTGGGAAAAAAAAATAAAAAATCTTGGCTGCACAACATAGTAAACAACAAAGAAAGCAAAGAAATAAAAAGACAGAGACAACATGGTACACATAAAATGCAAATGCTTCAAATACATTACGGTTGGAACTGATGAGTTTGTGCAAACCAGCAAATCATTTGCAGCCCCCACACACTCTCACACACCACACACCGTACATACTCTTACGTACTTCTCCTCAGTGTCCTGCTGGTTATATCCAAGCAGCAACCATCCTACTTCTGGGTCGAAGCTAATACAAGAAGTATGTTTTGTTGCAGTTCCTTGACTGTCCACTAGGTGCTGGCCGGGGGTTTCTACAAGTTTTGCAGGTATTGTTTTGCTCTGTTTTTATTCTTTTATTTGTTTTATCAGACTTATTTTTTCGTATTTTCTTTTTATTGTTGAGTTTGGGATTTTTATCTGTTGTAGCCTGTACCGTACTTTCATCAACTGAGGTTGTATTAAATGCACAAAAGCAATAAACTTGACCTAACCCCACATGTTAAAAGTGCCAACTTTGCAGCAGAGTTAAAACTTATTTACAGCCTGGTACAAAAATAGTTGGTTTCATCTGTGGTTATTCATCCATGACAACTGTAGGGGGGGCAGAATTTTTTTTTTCCACATCCGATAAATTTATATCAAACAATAAAACTGGGCAACCAGATGCCCGGACGCCAGTTGACATGCTTAAATGAGCGCTAGCCATTGGCTCTGCCGCTGGCTATGACAGCTTTGTCCCGCCTCTTTGCAACATGCCACGTCACGCAGTTCAAGGAAAAATGGGCTTCAAAGGCACTCTATGGGTCACATGACCAGTTAGTCCAGTATTTAGAGTCAATGGTTATATAAATAAATTTAAGATTAAGTAATAATAAGCCCTGATTTTTGTCAAATAATGTTTTAAAGAAACACTCAGTTCAACTTGTATCCAAATATGACAATCCCAAAAACAGCCAAATGTTAAACTGGAGACTTTAAAACGTTTCATAAACCAGTGGGTGATGTCACCATGGCTACGTCCATGTCTTGCACATAGTTGATTGTCTGGATGGATCCTGATCCGTTCCTCCTACTAGTCTTCCAGTTCTCTTTTGAAAATCTCTAAACATTTCCCCACGAGTCTAAAATGAAACAGCTAGAATACCCCTTTAAGCTTTGTTCCACAGGTGTACTGGGGATTTCAGGGGGACCACTGAGGAAAGAAACAAGGAAACTGGTAATGTCTTTCCAGAGTGGAATAAAGGACCTGACAGAAAGGTTGGTTTTATTCAAAGGAGACTTAGTGGCCCCTTGCTCTGTATTTTCTCGATACGTGTGCGTCAGCAGCTCACTCAAGCAGGATAATTCAGTTCTCACTCTGCAGGATAAGGACTTCTATCCAGCTTTAGTCTGTCACAACATTTGTTCCACATTTAGATGAGACTGCTGCAGTAGGATGATTGCATATTGATCTGCAGAGAAGAGGAAAACAAGGAAGAGGAGAAATAAGAGAATATGTGTAAGATACAGGGCAAAAAGAAAGAAAAAGTAGAAAAAAAACACAAGGGAGTGGAGCAAAGGAGAGGAGAGGAGTTGGTGAAGGAGGGGTGGTAGACAGGAGGGAAGACACAAAGGAGCAGTGCTACTTTCTTTGCCAGAAACACTGAGTACAATCAACCGTTGTTGTTTCACCATCAGTCTGGTCCCCATGACAACTGTCCTGGATTCTGATGCATGCATCAACAACACACATCTATTATAAATAGACAGGAAATCAGACATGTAAAACGGCCCAGACTGTACTAATGCTATTCGTGAAACTTATTTAACTGCAGGGAATTGCATTACTGATACACAAACAAGGAGCAACAGGTTAATATTTGGTATTTGTAAAAAGTGCTATATACAGTAAATTCTAATTTTTTTTTTTTCACTACTTCGTACTTGGTCGTGAAGAAGGTAGCTGATTTACTTGTCCTTGGGGTCAGGGCCGGCCCTGTACATATGGGGACCCTAAGCTGGATAAAATTGGGGGCCCTGCCTCACAGTGGATATACATACCGTCAAATCTTCATAAAACAATAATGTGCAGTTATAACCCTTGTACTTTTTACTGCTAATTAAATACACTCACTGAAACACTCAGAGCTGTCATATCTTTTATTTTGTCTGAATGCTTAATGTTAAAATTTTGAAATGGCAAAAACTGTTTTTCCACTAGATGACTCCAAACTAAAGCACTACCTTTGATATGGCAGAAAGAAATGATTCTACAAAAGATTCCAGTTTGAACAGATTTTTTTTTTAATTATCTGTACGTGAAAATAATAATGGTGCACAGTATGAAAAATTAGCTAGGCTATGTAGAGTCTAACCAAATCAGTCCTTACTTGGTCTGACAGATTAACTGGCCACAGCGCAGGATCGATTGGAGGAGGTGGAGCAGAGTTCCCAGAGTTGGCAGAAATAGTGGACGTTGGTTGGTCAGCAGCATCATCAGCAGTGACCATTGAAGCTGTGGAGAAGATTAGTAGATTTTTTTTTAGCTATTTGAGAGATTTATGATTCACCATTATGGTTACCTACCAGCAACATTTTCTCCTGAGCCAGGTGTTGCTGTAGAGTCATCTCCAGCTGCTATGTGGGACAGTTATAATTTCTAAATAGAATATGCATAACATGCAGAGTAGATTAAACAAGATAAAACATACAAGGTAATATACAAGTACAAGAAGACAACAGAGTGATTATGATTTTCAAAATTATTTTTTAAATTGACAAGTAGCTATCAGTATAAAGGTTGCACACAAAACTATTCAAAGAGAAGGCAGTGGGACACTTACGAGTGCCTCCATCTTTTCTTGTTGTTGAGTCATTGGATGGTGCTCCACCACCAAGGTATTTAAGTGTTGCTCCACCTGAGAGAGTATAAATTATTTTTTTCAAATATTGTATACAGAAAACAGTGCTATATATAAATTACTGTACATCCAGAGATAAATTACACTGTTTACATATAAGTAACACTATTTGCAGCCTGCTGTTTTTTTAATACTTGCATGCTGTTGATATTCTGACCCTGCACAGTATAGAGCAAGTCATTACTGACCCTTTATATTACTGCCTAGACTGAAGTTTGAACCATAAATTTTGCATCCATAGATATTTTATCAGTCATTAATCATCACTTCATCTCCTAACAGGCTGTAAACAGCTGTCATCTGCCAGGAATAAGCAAGGTTTGCAGGTATTTATAGGCAAAATTGCAGTTTTCCATGCAGCGTTTCTGTCAAACTGACATTACACAATCAATTCTGCACAGACACTATTAGTTATAAAACAACTGGGTTGTAAATTTCAAACAAACAACTGCAAAAATTGTTTATTTAGGAAATTCTTGAAATGTCAGGCTTAAAAAAATGTAACTGGGGGTGTTTTTATTGCTTTCATGTCATAACTGTATAAAAATTGACCAAAACAATATGTCTGCGTTACTTTGCTATAAAAAAGGTTGTTTTAGCTTCCTTGTTGCACAGCACATTTGCCACATGATTTT
>JBAMYA010046505.1:0-10983 GCA_037176975.1 Arrhamphus sclerolepis | reverse complement strand
TGTGTGTGTGTGTGTGTGTGTGTGTGTGTGTGTGTGTGTGTGTGTCCACTCTAGTGAAGCTAATCTCAGAACCTGTGTTGCTGTTTTTTATGTCCGTGTGTGTCCACATCCGTTCATTGACTCGCTGGTGTGTATAAGAGTTTGGTGCATATGTGGACGAGTGAGTGCCTTTCTCATAGCCAGGGGCTTTTAATCTATTAATCCCTGATTCTTAAACACTAATCAATGTGACCCTTTATATTTCCATTATTGTACAGAAGGAAAGAGATAAATAAAACATGACAGAATAAGATCTCCATAGTGGACACTTAGAACCTTCTCAAATGCACATAAAAAGGCCAAAAACAGAATTCGTTCATAACTTTGTTCCTTTAGGGCTCATGCATGCGTTTTGCATTATTTTACGTATTATTGTGCATGCACATTTTACAGAGCTTCCTTTTAACTGTTAGCAAGAGAGACCTTCTTAAGTTTTGTAGGTACTGAACTGATATTAAATGTTCATCAGTCCTTCTGTACCCACCTTATCCTGGTCAGTCAGGTGGGGGGCTGGGGACGGGGTTCCGCCTGATCAGGTTGTCAGTCCATCCCAAATTACATAAAGACATAAAAAATAATCAAGTGATATGAGAAAAATAAAAGCTGCCAGAAGGCCCAACAGTTTGTCAGATTAGTTAGAATTTTTTATTTGGAATTGAAAACCCCAAAAGAAATGTCAACAAAAATATTTAATTTCACAGGCCAGCAGAATCTAACTGAGAATATTGATTAATAATTCAATTAAATTCAATTAAATTCAAGTAAGTTCAATTCAGTTTTATATGGCATCTGTTCACAGCATCAGTGTCTCTATATGCTTCACAGAAACCCAAATTGCATCTTGGGAAACAGCTAGTGACCTTATTTCCTCTTCAGGACACCAAAAAAAACCCCCCAAAAAACAAAAAACATTTTTCTTTCATTTTGTTTTCCAGTAAAACATCTTCAGAGTGCAGCCAAGGACAGCTGATATGAGCTTTCGCTTACAGGAGATGCAAATCTGCACGTCTCTGCACAACGTGTCATATGACAGCAGTCTCGTCGCTGGCCTCCGGTCCCTCTTTTGCTTTAGTAAATGCAGCGCTCACGTTCGCTGTATTGCATTGTGCATTCCCTTTACACCATATTTAACTGGTGATATATGAACTGTAGCTTTCAGCTGTCAGGAGATAACACTTTCAGGCTATGCAGCTGACAATGTGCACTACTGTTTTAGGGATGATTTACAGCAAATGACTGC
Organism: Arrhamphus sclerolepis; assembly: GCA_037176975.1. Taxonomy (NCBI): domain Eukaryota; kingdom Metazoa; phylum Chordata; class Actinopteri; order Beloniformes; family Hemiramphidae; genus Arrhamphus; species Arrhamphus sclerolepis. Next base: position 9,704 of record JBAMYA010046505.1, on the reverse strand, counting down.
AGTGCAACAGGAAGCCACAGCTGCCCCCACCCCCTTTTCCAATTTAAACCTACCAAACTGACAGTATTTGTTGCTTCTCAGGGCCCATTTTATTCGCTACGTCTGCTTGTATACATGTCTCCCACTTCAATTAATTTAGTATATTTAAGTGACAGATTTGCATTAAACTTGAAATGCCTTGAGACAGTATACTTTATTAGGGTTGTCTTGGTAACCCACTCAAACACTTTGCACCAATCCTGTGCATGCACACGCGCACACACACACACACACACATACACACTTTATTTATTTTACTGTGCTTAGCCAACAGTAATTTCTCCACAGGAGTGTATGTGTGTGTTTTTCCGCTCCACTGTGATAGTTTATTAGCAATGTCTCCTTTGATAGTTAGTGTGCACGCTTGATTATGGCTGAAAGGGAGTGGGCCGGGCGCTTGGCTGGAGAGGAAGTCTGCCTAATGATATTAACAACATCCTTTATTGGGCAGCTACCGCAGGGAGAAAAAGAGCGAGAGAAGTAAAAGGAAGAGGGTGGGAGGCTGGGGGGGGGATAGGCAGAGTGGGTCGTTGGAAAGAAAAGGGGGAATGGGGAGAGAAAATTTTAGGGTGAATCAAAGAGACGTTGTGTAGAGGGGAAGGCAGTTATATCATGTTTGAACTTTAGCCAAGAGAGAGAGAGAGAAGGAAATACTCAACAGATAGAAGCAGGTGAAAATAAACAGAACTGAATTATGAGAGAGGAATAATCTCTGCCCAGTCAGCCAAGATAGATATTCTCCCATTCTCTTGATGTATTTTAAGCAGAACTGTCAGCCCCTGCGCTGCTTTAATAGAAACTTTGCAGTCGTATCACAAATTGCCTGGCAACCATGTCTGTTCACGCAGGTCCACTGGGGAATAAACCACTGGTCACAGCTGGACAAAACAATTATAAAACAATGGGAAGATAAACAGGATCCAGTCATGTCTTAATGCATTAAGTTAATAAATTTAATATTTCAAATGGAATCTGTCAGAAAATGCAGAAATTATATACAGAAGAAATGAAGAATTAAAATTATGACTGAAAAGAGATGTGGTGGTGCCATCACAACATCCTGAAAAACCTGAGGGAATAACTTTGATCAATTGAAGCAAATTGCCCATTTTCTTCACGCTTTTCAGCAGAACACAAGTCAACTATCAGGGGAGGGGGGCAGTAGCCAGATGAAAGTTTAACACAGACATCCATTACTGAACATGACAACTGAATCTGAAAAGGGAATACCAGGAGTCTTAGAAAATTATAAACTGAGGGAGTCAAACAGCTTTGATGGTCATTTTAACTATTTACTGTGTCAGCGGTTCAGGAAGAGCAGACGTGTGTTGTTCCCAACGCAACAGGCCTGGAAGACGACTTTTAAAATATATGCTTAGGATTATTTGTATTGTATTAGTGCTAGATAGTGTTTGTCACTATTGCTTTCAGTTTTTTGTTTTTTTGTTTTTGATGATTGTTTAGACTTGTGTTGATTAGGCCACAGGTAAACAGGAATAAGTGTTTCATCTCACTCCGAATGTGGCAGACGGGGAACATGAAGGCTCGGGTGCTACTTCCTTACATACAACAAATGAATAAATGGCCATTTTCTTTTTTTTTTACAAAACCGGCTTATACCCCTTTCCTGCTGCTGAAACAGTCACTGAAAGATGCACCAGTCAGTCAGTTTTCTGCTTGACCCACCATGACTGCTGACCAGCTCATAAACCTCGTCCTGCACCTTCCAGCACACATACAGAGAAGCCAAGCAACTCATGTGCCAGGTTGTGTGGCCACAAGGACATTATATCACCATTTCAGACACACACACCCACACAAAAACACACACACACACACACAGACACGCCAATATGTTTTTAAACCAGACACAGCATTTATTCACACTGGTGCTCACGAGTAGAAAGCAGAGCGACTGCGTCATGTTTGGAAAATACGTTCACACATCAGTCATACTCCGCTCAAACCTTTGAAAGATTGAAAATTGGTCACATATCTTGATAACAGACAAAAAAGTACATATTACATATTACACATACTCTTACAGGTCAGTGGATTCAGTTGCTGCATTTTGTTTCATTACAAGAATATTTGCTGAATTGAAAATTAGAGTAGAATAGAGTTGTAATGACCCTACAGGTTAAGATTCGCCCTCAGTTCAACTATGTTTTACTCATTTCCAGATCTGTGCTTTCAATAGACCGGACCGGGCGCATGCCCCTTACTCAGATTACACATAAAAGTAACCAAACAAGAAGCCACAAGTGGGGCGAGACCGCTCCATTCACAACTCTGGTCCTGCTCAGCTTAATTTGTTTTCATGCAAAATCACGTCTCTGTATTTTCAAATCTTTTCAAAGATAGTTGCCATTTTCTTTGCGTGAAGAAGACTTGTAGTCACACCTTTGTTTGCCATTCTGCTTCTGAAAACCAGCCATGAATGGTAGCAGTTTTCTACCCCGCGCAGGACCGCCACCAACTCTCCCATGAACACATACACTATTCCTACTCAACAAATGCACTGGTACCAGATGGCAATGTTTGGAATGTTAAACAGCACCAATATTCACACCCCACCAACACCTACTGAAAGCTGTCACCTGGAGTGGCTCCACTCAACACCAAAAAATGTGAAGGCTCACAATTTCTCTGTTTAACTTGGCAAGGTGGCTGAGATCCCCGACCCCCCCCCAGATGTGTGAGCATGAATGCAAGGAGGCAGTTTATTTGTGTGTTTGTGGGCATATTTGTGTCTGTGCAGCTGTGTGCTACACTGTTCCTTCTTGTGTTTGTTTCAGTGTAAAATAAAACCATGCCTATATTCAATTTACAAAACAATGACCCCATGTACAACCTGCATTAAGGGCATCTTCGCAGAGTAAATAAAACCAGTATGTGTGTGTTAGTGGGTTAGGGCACAAATGTTAACCTCTATGTTTCTGTAAGCAGTGCCGGCATCTTGCTGCACCTGCAAACACAGAGACGTACTGTCACACGTGCACAGCAGACACACGTCAGATGGTGCATATAGACAAGTACAGACACACCCCACAGACACTTCAAGATAGACTGAAACACACACTCATCAGTGCACCAGAATTAAGATTTGTCATTTCCAAAGATCTCCTCTGGTAAGACCTGGAGGCATGATACAAAAAGGTTCCTCATCAAGAAGCATTTAAACAGTAGAGTGTCTTCCTGAATCTTTAATTAACTTCCAGTGTGTATGTGCCTCCCTTTCTTGAACCTTTTACATGTCAGGCTTTACTCTTGTGTTTTTGTGATTGTACATTTTACATCATGTGACTTTTCCCACATGATTATGTTTCTATAGAAGTTTACTTTTGTGCCAAGTACTGTGAGGACACTGGAGAGGAAGTCAAAAAAAAGATGTTTCTTGCAGATGAATGTTCCTTAAAATAATCTCTTCCAATGAATGCAGAAGCAACTTTGGAGAGAGCATGTAGACTGACCGCCTGGAGCTCCACAGTTCTTTGGCCAGAAAAATGGATGTGTGATAGAAAAAAACAAAAAGAAAGAAAGAAAGTCAGCTCCAAACACCAGCTGAACACACCATCTGTTTCTCAGTGATTCCACTCATCACAGCCATCCATATTTTATTTTATTTTATTTTGTTTTCTTTGTCACTTTTTGGCCATCCCACTATTTTCTGCCTTTTTTTTCTTTTTTTCAGTTTATTCTAGCTCTTTCACAGATTGTTGATTGCGTTTTCTCTGCTTTTGTCCAAAGCAGGGGACATGCAATCACCATATAATTTTATGCCCTTTCCAATCAGTCAAATCAACCTTTATTGAAATCATACATGTTGATAATCTTGCAACACAAACTGCCTGAACATCAATTGACAGCCACCTGCACTGGTGGCATCGCTGGTGTGATTGTGGTGCTATCGCAACCAGAATAAGGTCCACCTAGCACAGTTTTAGTTACGCTTTGGTTACGCCTAGCTCTCTTTGGGCGAAAGACTGAGGTGCACCCTGGAAAGGTCGCCAGTCCATTACAGAGCTTTGATTGCTGATGAAATGGGATTTGTTTGAGTACATACTGTACATATGTACTACACTATCTTCTTTGTTGTATTGATTTTGGTAAATATGTTGTCTTCCCTAATTTTGTCAAGCTGTAGCTGCCAGACAGCCCCTGAATGATCGTCTTAGTCTTGCAGTCTTGCAAACATTCACCACTGTATGAAGTTCATGTACTTACAGTATGCACTTCCAGAGGAAGATGAGCATGCAGTCCATATACGTCTCCTTGTGTGATTTTGCTCGTGTCACTGCAAAGGCATGTTGAGCAGTCCATCAATTCAGTTTTCCCTCCCCATGACAAATTCCTCGATTTCCTCACAACACATTCCTGATGGATTATTGGTCACGGACATTATATGGAGCTCCATACCCTGACCATCGGAGTATGGAAAGGATCAAATTGCTTCTGCAGTTGTTTGTAAAAGTAAGAAAGAAAGTGAAATGTAAAGAGAGAAATACTTTCAAATGAATTTTTTGAGTTGTAAGAATATTGGATTTCTGCATTTGACCTGATTTGTTCATATTTCAACTGGAAACAATTTGTTCTGGGAAATTATTGTATAAAATCTTGATGAGTAATAAACTTGACCTCTGTTTATTTGGGGGTGGGGGGTGGGGGGGTTCCAGCTTTCCTTTTTCCAGCCAACAAAAGATCAGCAGTGCACGTGTCAGTTGTACTTCTGCAGCACTGCTCAATGCATCTTATGAAAATACGCCATTGTCACAGTCCATTAAAACAGATGCATCATATTACATAATGACACTGGAATGTTCATCAGATCTCCTTCTGTAATCAAATTGCCTAAATGAGCTTTTAGACCAGAGGGATCCTGCTGTTTGTGAAGAAAAAGACTGTTTGTTGGCCAACGGGGACTGACGTGACTGGAGGACTCAGTATTATTGAGGGAAGTTAAGGAGGTTCAGCTCAAGTGTGAAATCTATATTGAAGCCCTTTAGTTATGCTCAAATTGACAAGTTGCATATGTCTGTGCCACTCGGTGTTTTTGCATCAGTTTTATTGTGTGTGTGTGTGTGTGTGTGTGCACATGTGTGTTCTAACACGTGTTTTTAACATTTTTAATGCACACATGACATTATATATTGGTATGAGACTTTCACGCTATTATTTTCATGTAAAGGTGAGTGTGACTGACATAAATTCCCACCTGTCCACTGTCTGGTTGCTCAATTTGACAAAAATGTAGAGGAAAAAAAAGCCATATGGAACTTATCTCAAGCAGCCATATTTCAACATCACTAGAAGTAATTTGTTTTAATTGGCTACTTAGAATATGGCCTCAAACTAGATTTTTTAGATTTTCCATAAAAAAAAAAAAACCCTAAAAGAAAGATGAGAATGCCCATTAACTGCTGCGATAATGTTATAATAATCAGGAAATTGAGTTGTCAAGACTGGAAAATGCCTTTGAGATGGTAATTACACAGTATATTCTGCATGTCTGTATGCATGTGGGTGTGAATTGTTTGGACTGAACACGTGCGCTCCACTGTTACAGACCTGGTGTTTTCTCTAACTTGTTTAAATGACAGAGGAACAGAGAACCTGCTCATCTCAGCCTCTCGTCTAAACTTCACTGTGGCCTCAGTTTACCCTCTGTCCTAACTTTCTGGAGGGGTTTTAATTAGTTTAAAATAAGCAGTAACTTTCGGTTCAGTGGATTTGATACCAACGTATGTGAGCAATATGCAGACATTCTGTTGAGTTCACAATTAGCTTTTCTCCTGACCTAATTTCTCAGATACATTGCTGCGAGTCAAGCTTTTGGGGAACAAGCTGATTGACTAAGCGTGACTAAGTTTTAAAGGGAGCATATTATGAAAAAAAAAGAAATAATTCTGTTGTTGGGAATATATAATTGGTTGTTTGAAGTCGGACTCAAAAGTTCACAAATATAATTGTTACTGTTCTAGGGGCCACTTAAGTCCAAAAGGATGTACCATTCAGATGTTCAGGGCAGTGTGGCGTCCTTAGATCGGTCTTTACCTCCACCCAACTTCACATCTTGTAACATTTACAGTACCTCTGAAGTGGGTAGCACAAACCTGTAATACCAGTTTGCGAAAAGGCATACCCTGTGGATGAGGAGAGCAGATCAGAGTTAAGATGCTATCAGTCTTGGATGTTTTTGTATTGTATATTGACCATAACATGATGGGGGGGGTATTAGTCTCTGAAAGGTAATCACATCACACCTGATCTGGCACTAGTATCTATTTCCATTGACTCAAATGAGACATGAGCTGAAGAATACTGTCTGCCTCAACGACCCAGGTTGTACTGACTTGTCGATGAGACAATTCCACCAGTTTTTTTTAAACAGCTTATTTTAAAGCAGTTTCTGGGACAAGAACAGAAAAACAAGAAAACAAAACAAAACAAAAATAAAAGGAAAATCTGAGTCAAGGAGAACTGGGTCACATTTGGATGAGGAAAAAAAAACAAAAAAAAACACAAACTTTAAAATCAACAGTGAAATAAAGGTAGAAAAGTCAAATGTAAAGCAGCTTCTCCTTTCTAATGCTTCACTTTGCTCATATTAGCCTGCATATGTACCCTTGGCTGCAATACTTGATGCGCAGTGTATGTTAAAGTTATTTAAATCGGTTGCACATACACACACAAATGCACACAGATAACTTCTGGGAAGATTATAAATATCATTTGAATAAAACCAGACATTTATTTCTGACAATAATTCCCACTATGTGCTCGGGGCTGCGCTTGACTTAGCTGCTCCAATCATTTTTCATGTGGAAGAGGCTTTTAGGTGGCTTTTATTTTCAAAACATGGGCATAAGGGATTCTTACGGGGATGTGACATTCCCATTATGAATAGGATTCTCACAATATAGCACACACATGAACTTAGAAAACACACATTAGCGCTGTCACCCTGCCTGCAGCCTCTTTGACAGATTGTACTTAAATTGTACTACAAGTCTGTTTTGGAGCCCTGCCTGAAGATCGTTCTGTGAACTTAAAGTGGATTTTCTGTCACGGTTTCTCGAGTGGACAACCAAACTTGTCTCCACTTTGTCGCCAAGTGTTTGTTATTTTAAATGCAAATGTCAGTACAATCAGCTTGCTTTCTACTTGCCTAAATGAACATGGACTGGGATAGTTTTGCTTTTGCTTGTCTAGTGCTGTACAGTATGTAAAGCTGGTTTTAATGGATTTTTGAGGACATAATGGGCTACAGGCTGATTTGTTTTTCATGTTTATTGACTCCAAGCTTCCTCCCTAATCCTATTAGACAAAAACAAATCCTTCATGTGAGAATAGACAACTGGTTTCATTATTTAAGGAACATAACACACCTGTGGAGCATTTAAACACAGTGTGTTCAGGAAGAATACATTATCAATGGATGTGTTAGAAGCTGGCATCAGTCATGACCAACCAAATCAGCTTCTCTAATTTCTTTTAGAAGCAATGCAGTCCACACATGAAGCACTGACAGGTTTATTATTGGGAGTGCAGGATGTCCCACAGTGAATAGAAGCTGGTTCAGAGATGCAAAGCACAACTGTTTAGGACCCTACATTTGAACATATGGCAGCACACAGAGGATTATGGGCATTTCTTAGTTGAATATCTGGTCTTTGTATCATGAAAACATGATCAGTGTCATGGAATTGACAAATGCATTTTTTTTTAATGAAATATTTCTTGCTGAGAAAAAGATATTTCTTGTCCTAGTGAAATCCTTTTAAAAGACAAACCCATGACTTGTGAAACTGGTGAAGTTAAAAATGAGTCTATTTTCCTTTGCAACTGATTGAATGACATATTGATGATGCTGCTGGTAGAGAGCGGATGGTTATTAAATGTAATGACCCCTTTCATTCAATTCAGTTTCCACAAGACATTGTGGACAGGAAATCTTTAAATATATAACAATCTGAATATGGATACAGGTCAAATATCCCTTTTGGCTGATGTTACATATACATATGTATGTATATGTATATAAATGGTGCCCATTCTTACATTTTTAGATTTTAGCACTCTTAATGAACCAAATTTCCATCAGCAGCGTGTTACGAGATCCAAGCAGACGTCACTTGTTTCAGGGACTCAAAATCCATGAACACACAAGATATTGCCAAGAGGGGCCATTTAAGCTCAGTTAACTTTCCCTTGGATCAAATTAAAATATGTAAAGGCTCGGAAGTTAGAGAACTTATTTAATTAGAGCAGAAACAGCCTTTTGTGCACTTCCTAGCCCTTGGCCTTCCTTGTGAAAACCAAATAAAGAAAGTGCTCTGCTCTTTTTTTTTTTGACCTGACAAAAACAGATGGCTTGATTCTTTTCACTGTCTTGGATGTAGATGAAGAGTGGATGAAGATCCCCTTTGTCTCAAGACAATTTTAGTGATAAAATGATCATTTTCCTGTTGCTTGAAGAAACCACTTTAATTCCTTAACTTTAGACCTAGAACTTATAAAGCAGTTACATTTAAGCTGCCAAGTTAAGTGTGAAAGTGATGTCTCGCTTTTCGACAGTTTGTCCCCAGTGAATCCTTTGATTGTCATCTGTGAATATACTCATGTCATCAGTGAAGAAAAAAATGTAGTGATGGAAAAGTTCTTCAGTATTCAGATTCAGATTATAATACTGCTCCTGCAGGCTTTTCTAACAGGCGCTGGCCGTCATGTGTACGTCACTTCATGTGCCTCTGACTCTGATGTGCCCAACAGTCTGGAACAGGGCAAATCTGGACTCATCTGGACTCTCATGACACTTAGACACAGATACAATGTTCCAGTCTTGATGTTTGCTAACCATAGTAAAGCTTTTGTTAATTTCCCAATTAGCCTTATCTTGAGGCTATGCAGTTGTTTAGTCTTAATATGTTGAGTTCTTTTTGTAGCTTTGTTGCAGTGACGTGTTGCCACCTGAAACATATCAATCAATTTTCCAACAGAAGGCTTCAAACCATTAGTTAAACCCAGGTGGTAACTTAAAAAAAAAGAAGAAAGAAATATATTATTATTCTTGGCCAGGCAGAGAAACACTTCAAAGGACTTCACTCATTAAAAATGCAAGGAGAGAGGGAAGCAACCACTCGCTGCATGAAGCTGAAGCGATCAGATGATGGCTTCATACGTACGCTGAGATGCAGGTAGACAGGCACGCAGATTATAATCAATGACTGAGGCTGTTAGTCTTTTCTGGAAAAAGAAGAATTAGTAATCTTTAATCAGAAAATGGAATTCAGAAAAAAAGTTTCTTATTTGTATTAGTTTATGCTTTAGGGTGCTTTCACACCTGCACCACTTGGTCCACTTAAAGCGGACTGGAGTCCAGAACACCTGCAAGTACAGTTCGTTTGGGCTGATGTGAAAGCGGACCAGTTTAATTTGACCAGTTTAATTTAAAGAACCGTACCGAGACCACCTTCAGGAGGTGGTCAGCTTTCTTCTACGTCACCCAAAACACGGTATTTTGTTAACAGCGCCACCACATGAGTGGGGAGATGTATAACACCCACAGTTGTTGGTTCGCTTGCACAAACACTGGTGTGAATGTGAACCGAACTAGCTGAGAACTGCAACATTGTAACAACTTTTGGGCCCAATCGAACCACTTT
>JBAMYA010046504.1:0-10983 GCA_037176975.1 Arrhamphus sclerolepis | reverse complement strand
GTTTAATTTTCAACTGAATAACATTTGAGCAACGCATGAGTAATACTCTATAGGAGGATGTTCCAAGAAACTGTAAGTCATATTTTTATTGACATATTTTATATACACAGACCACAGAAAACACCATCAAGATGTTTCCTTCTGCTGTTCCCCTCCCCCTGATGAACTTTAGAGGACCACGGCTGCCTTCCACGGAGTTTTATTTCAGTTATTTCCTATCATACACCACCTCCTTGCTTCTTTCTTTAGAATCTGCTTATGTACAAAAAACATATGTTGCTTCAGAAACACCATCAGATTTTCCAAAATCCTTGGAACTTCAGTCTGATAAAGTAAGCTTTAAAGGAACATCGCCTGGGCTATTCACTATCAAAACTCAACAGTTGGCCAATTAATGACTGGTGGTCATGGTGAGTGGTGTAAATGTCTTTAAAGGTATTTCTTCAAGGAAACTAATATCTGATATTTCATACAGAATAATAAACTGATTCAGGAAGCAGTTAGGTAAAGTCAAGTCAGTTCAAGACATTTATCAGTGTAGAAGAAACCTGCAGTCTGTTGCAGAAAGAATGTTAAATACATTGAGTTTCAATCGGTGATTCAGAGTTGGTTGAGTCAACTCTTGAGTATGTTGACTCTATACTGAGTTTCTGTAGTAAGACGACTGCGCTGGGGAAGGAAAGACAGTTGATGAGGGGAGTAATCCAGAGTGAATGCGTGATTTAAATATTTAGTTGCAGGTTAAATCCTGCTTGAATGACTCTCTGAACTCTGAAACAGTTAAGGATGAGTGAGGCATGAGTGAAGGATGACAAACTGATATTTGTGATGACAAAAAAAAGACTCATTCTGACCTCATTCAACTATCCATTTGGATCCTCAACATACTTTCCTGACGCAAAAGTGACAGCCATCATTGAGACGTCTCAAAAATGATCATTATACGATCAATTGTCTGATGAAATTGAACTTGTTTCAGCTTTATGAAGCGGAAGAGACAAAGTAACTCTGGCATGTTAAAGCGAAACTGCTCTCGACCACTGCAGTATATAATGGTTGCTGAGCAGGTTAATTCAGAAAGTAAAGGGTTTATTGTTCAAATCTAACATTAAAACCAGCACCAACAACCAAGCTGCAGCATGAGTGGTGAGCCACACCAGGCAGGAGTTATCCACCGCTTCACAGGTGCTAGCCAACTAGCCAAAACCAATGGATGTTCTTCACTGCTACACTCTTCACCTAGCTTCATACATCTGTGCCTGCATTCAGCTTGTGCTGCTGCATGTTCAAAAGCACAGTTGATATGAACTGGTTTGTCAAATGATCAGAAGACTCTGCCCTCTTAAAAAAAAGGTGGGATTTCATTTCTGCTGTGGCATGAAATGAGGGAGATTTTACTACATATTGTCTTTTGCATGCAGAGACCTCATGTCTTCTTCCCAAAAGTGTACTGGCCTTGTGACAAACTAACTCTACCACCTGACAGTATGCCTTCATGTTGCTGTACCTGAACACAATGAACATGATGGGTCCCCATTTACCCAGAGCTTTAGGTTCTGAGGGGACGCTAACACATCGTATGTAGCCCCTAACAAGAATCTAATCTCCTCCATACTCCACAGATCTCTCCAACTAAACGTCCTCTTCTCTACACTTTCCCAGTTTAACCAGTGTCCCTGCTTAGCCTGAGCCACTGCCTTTGCACCCCTTAACATCTGTCTACGTACCTGCTCCACAACCATCTTTCTTTTCTCCTTTGGACCAGCTTTATCCCACACCGGTTTACCTGAGCCCAGCCACAGGCCTTCCCGGCCGAAACTGAACCTTCCCTACAACATCTGCATGTCTAAGAGCTGCCTCTGCCTCCTGAGCTGCCATTCTTGGGTTCCATTTCCTTCCCTTGGATGGATTTGGACCCACCTCCCTAACAACAGCATCCTTGCTCCCATACCAACAGCTCTGCCCTGACATTAGTACATTTAAGTGGTATTCACACCAGGAAGGTCCGTTAGCTCACTTGCAAGTGGATCAGAATTTGTAACCAAAAAGCAGGAAGGTTTTTTTTAAACATTCATGCGACATTGTGCAGGAGACCGCTGGAATCCTCTCTCCTCCTCCTCTTTTGGTGCATTTTATTTTTCAAGCAGTTGTGCTACACAAACATCTGCCCAGATGTCCAAGAGACAGCGAGTCTCCTCGGAGCCCCACGTTTACTCACAGCTCATTTCTAGCGTTGGCTACACATCTGTGTGTGCTGTGGGACTGAGTTATCAAAACATCATTTCCCACAATGCACAACAATGACGGGAGCCTGTCAGAGGCAAAAAAAGGTCAGTTTCCAGCAACTGAGTTGGATCGAGGTCTGCTTTAACATCTGAAACAAATTGTACCAGAGTTCATTTGTAACCGTGCGAGACCACCTCTTCAGCCGGGTCTCGGTTCGCTTGTTTGGTCCGCACCGCAGTTCTAATGCTTGGATTCACACCTGCTCAAAAGGTCCGAACCAGAAGAGAAAACAAACTTGAGTTTGTTTAAAGCGAAATAAAAAAGGCAGGTGTGCAATATTCCTTTCCCACACAATAAAAGTAAATCTAAAAAAAACTGTATTGTACAAATCCAGATGCAAACTGGAAACAAAAATAAAACTAGATCTGAAGATCCCAGAATACCAAACAGGAATTTAATTTTATTGTCCTTTGGGGGAGGAAAGCCCTAAAGCTCCCATTCCTCTGACTCTGAATGTGCACATTCTTGTTTCCCTGCAAATAGAAAGTTATTTAACACTTGTCTTACTTCCTGTAAGTGCACAGCAACTATGCTTACATGCACCACTTAATTTGTTCTGACTTTGTATTTACTTTTATTCATTTAAATTTTTTTTCCTGCAACTACACATATCCTAAATAACTGGCTTCTCATAGCCACCAGCTTTGGCATTCATGAAATGCCAAAGCTGATTATCTATATGTCAGCGTGTTCTGGAGGCTTATATGAACTTGGAATGAGAAAACTGATGTGATGGTCACCAGTTAACCTCTGCTAAGTGGTCCCACTGTCAAAAAAGGGCGAAGAAAAAAACCTCCACTCTCATAACAAGTCTCAAAGTTTCTATTATTAAAAAAAAAGGGGAAGAAAGAAAACATGTTCATCTCAGGTCACAATGCAAAGGCATGAGTGTGCACAGCGTTTGGTTTGGTTCTATGTTGGTATTATATTACTAAGTGACTGTGGCATGCTTGACCAGTCTTCAGCGTGAATCAGAATGTGAATCAGAGATGCTGCTACTGTGCCAGCACAATTCCGCTCGGTGTTTGTTTTCATCAAGTGTCGCCTTCTAACTGAAAACACGCACACATGAAAAACCTCTGGAAAACTACAGAATGCCATCATCTCCTTTACTGGATTCAAATGAGCATTACTCGGGATTTTATGTGCCGGGAAAGGGTTTCCACCTTTTCTAAAACATTCATTAAGGCCAGGACTTCAATATGATCCATCTTATTTTGCTGCAAGCTGTTGAAATAAACAATTTAAAAGAAAAATAACTTTTTTTTTCTTCATGCAGTTGTTACAAAATGCTATAAAGCAAGGTGATAAAGAAAGTGTTTGTTTGTTACTTTTGCTTCTGCAGGTCTAAATAGAAGTCTTTATAATTAAGACCGAGGAGGGTTGTGATTGTTTCTGCTCATAAAACTTAAATAAACAGTCTGAAGAGCCTGGTTCACTGCAAAAATATGTCTCCGCCTCTGAGATTGAACGCAGCTAGAAACCTGCGAGCCATCGAGTGTCACTGGCACTGACACAAGTGCAGATGTTTATTTTTTAATGAATCCTGCCTTGCTTGTTATTTCAATTAGCTTGTTGTGTCTGAACAGTATCTATCAAGCATAACGAAAAAACACATTACCTATGAGTAACAGTCATGCTTTTGACAGTGTCACATCCATGGGTCTATGTGTCAGCTTTCCCTGAGGTCCACGAGGTATCCAGTCAGTCCACCATGAGACTGAGAAAATCCTGCTTCGACCTTTAGAAATCACCTTACAGTTCTTTGTATTAAAAGTCATCAAAAGGGCCTGAACTCTAACCACATTTGAGGTTCTACTTGTCTTAACCAGCAAAACAAAAGAGGAAACTAAAGCTCCATTCTTTGAGCTTACTGAGACTTTCTTCCCTTTATGATGCCATAAAATTGAGTCCAGTGTTACAAAACCTTTTTCAACACATAACTTGCTTCTTAATTAAGAAAAAACAAAAAAGAATGTGAAAGAAACAACAACAATACATCTCAGTATGTGAGCAGGTACGACGGTCGTCCGCTGGGACACTGAGACTGACTAGTGTTTGTACAAGGGTGTATATACAGGAGTTGGACAATGAAACTGAAACACCTGGTTTAGAGCACAATAATTTATTCCCCCATAGCCAGATTTTATCTTAGCTTATCCTATCAGAGCACTGCCCCCTGCTGGACTTGTGTTCAGACTCACGTTGCAGGCTTCGCTGTTGTCTGGCCTGTGAGGGAGCAGGAAGGAGAACACCTTCAGCATCCCATCACACTCCTCCACCGTATGGTTTGTCTCCTGGCAGCTTGTCACGATGGTGTAGAAGTGCGTGGGGACGAGCAGGCCGTCAACCGAGAACCTGGACAAGACGAGTTAATGAAGTCATGTTGAGTTCGTATTTCTTCAGTTTATATTGGCTTCAAACTTCAAAACTTCTAGCTATTCATGACTCTTTCTTTATGGATCATCAACTTTATTCCTCTGTAGTTGCCACATCTCTGCAAGTCTCCCTTGTTTTTAAAAGAAAATTGGCAGCAGCATGCTTCTCCCCCGTTCTGAACGTCCCAAACAAAGACTACACTGCACCTCTGCTAGATGCTTCTGTCATCAGGACCAAGTGACCTTCCACTCTTCATCCTCCTCAATACCTTCCTCACTTCAACCTTTCTAATCTTTGCTACCTCCTGGTCTAACTGAACTCCAATCACAACATTTAACCATTGTATGGTATTCGGGTCAAATGTTTAAACAATGAAAAATGATAAAGTTATACATTTTTTCTACCTGAAAGTCAATGGCCTTAGCTTATTTTTAATGATAAACATGTACAAACAAAACAAAAAAGAAATTGAGCACACATGCTACTATACCCCACACATTTACATCCTTCATATGGTCTTTGGGGCAGTTTGACCCGCATACACAGAGAGACACAGAAACACACACACAATGTTATATTATTATCATCATCAAAGCACAGAGAAGCTACTTATTTTCACTTTTTTCACCACCCCTTGTTGCAATAACTATTACTCAGTTGTCCATTTGCATTTCATAAAAATAAAAGTGATTGATTGATGAAGTTCCAGTTGATGTATTCAAAGTTTGCATTCAAAATGATACATGTTAATGAAAACACTGTCTCACTTCATTTTTTCCAAGATAAGCAGGATTCATGACACCCAAGTCTTGAGTATAGTGGATTTTTTAACATCAATTATAACCTTATGACAAAAAGAGTAGTCATGCTTCCATTGTTAATTGTGTTCTAGTAGAGACTGACTGTACTCATTAAACATATATATGATCTCAGTATAAACCCCAAAATAAGTCCGGGTCATTTTGAGCCGAGGTACACCAGAGGGTCCCAAAAGTGAAGACCACACAAGGGTTAGTCAATGCTGTCCTATAAAGAGGACATTTTTCTGTTTTTTTTTTAAAGACTAATTACATGTTCAGTCAAAAAATAATAATAATAACAATAATAGTAGTAATAAAGAATACAAATACAATCCAGCATGATCATCTTGTCTGAGAAATGTCTGACATTTTTAAATGAAATTCATGTGACACAAAGTGAGTCATTTAAAGATTTCACACTTGACACTTAACGCCTCCAGAGTCATCAGATCAGTTTAAAATGTTATGACATTTGAAGCTGTTCTAACCCAAAGGCCATACTGCTTCGACTTCTTGTATCTTCTCTCTCAGAATTTATGCATCATAAATGCAGAAAAAGCACTTCATGCAGTGATTCACAAGAGTGATTTTAAAAAGGAACCTGTACACTTCCTTAACACTGAGGTGTACCCATGCCAACCCAGATTCTGAGACTCACCACCCCAGAAAGTTTGGTATGAAATGAAATAAGATCATGTTTGAACACTGGAGCATGTGCACGGCATAGGACTGCAAGAGTCGTAGTGCATGAGCAAAGTCCTAATGATTTCACTGGCTGCACTTCTAAAGCGAGCCAGGTGTAGCTGAAGGAAGAGGGACGCCATTCTTGCTGCTGTTTATCACATGGTTGTTCTCCTCTCCCTGAGGCTACACTCACACTGACAGCCTCATATAGATGTAATTGTTGTTTGTGCTGCAAATTACAAAAAGTAAAATAAAATACAATGTATATTTGAAATCCTACTTGAGTAACCAGATCATTCAGATTAAAGATGCATCTGCAAAAACTGGATTGCATCACAGTTTAAATCATGTCTCTGTGGTTTGGTTTTGATTATAACTATATTTGTTTTATTTTTGGTTATTTTTAATTTAGTACTGCGTTTGTATTTTTTAATTTCTTTAAACATGATAGTAATAATAAATATTTTGTGCTAAAAAAATTACTTAATTGAATTAATTTGTAATTATAATTAATTGGGCGGGAGTTCTGGAGACAAACCTGGACTGGTGGGCTGAAACTTTGCTATATTGTTATTATTATTATTATTATTATGATAATTATTATTATTATTAATTAAAGAAGAAAGAAAGACAGAAAGAAAGAGAGAAAGAAAGAAAGAAAGAAAGAAAGAAAGAAAGAAAGAAAGAAAGAATTATTCTATTAAGTGAATAATTGCAAATTTGATTTTCTATACCTTTTGATCTATATTCATATATTTCAATTATTTTTATTTTTAGAAAAGATTTTGAGTATGTATTGACATTGCTTCCTGGAATTTTTTTTCTTTTTTTTTAAAAAGGCCAAAAATATAAAATTTAAATAAGAAAAAGCAAAACAAAACAAACAAAAGATAAATCAGGTGCAACATGAAATGATGGAACGAACTTCTGACAATTAAAATGATAAAATTCTGCTTTCATATTTCAGATGATTTAAAGTTAAAAGTAATTTTACACAAGTCATGGGAGCTTTTTATGTGAGGACGCAGAGGACGGGGTTAGAGGGAGAGGAACCCCTGAAGGGAGCAGCTGAAAGGAGAAGAAGAAGATGGGAGTTTTATTTATTTATTCATCTAATCTGTGGTGCATTTAATACCACCATTTTTAAGAGAATAAGACATCTCCACAGAGCTGGTGCACGAACCATACTTTTGCATTTCTTTTCTTTGTCTATTTATAGAAATCATTAAAACCCCACATATATATTTATCTGTATTTTTGTCTCTGACGTTAATTGTTCATTTCACCTCTGTAAAGCTTCTGGATACTTCATCCACAAGTGTGTGCAACAAACATTATAAGCAATCAGCAGAGAGGCCACTTGTGTTACAACAGTATCAGTGTCACTGAAACTACTCTCACATGGACAAAACACCTAAAACTGTGATTTCTTATAATAACTGAAGTTTATTCCCACAAGAGAACTTACTCTTGAATCTGCTCTGTAGTGTCTCGGAGGCCATCGTAGTTGTAGTCAAAAACAGGCCCAGAGAGAATATTCACTCCGTTGTGTTCGGCTGCATAACGCGGCAGCAGCGTCCCCTGCAGGTAAGACCATATTCCTGCACAAAAGAAAGACAAGACAAGGTACTTCCACGGTAATATTTGATGTCCTCAATTCTTTTGTCAAACAAAGCCACCATAGGTCAGAGTAAAGTACTACTACATGGTGAGTTGTTTTTCTGTTTATTTGTTTCAAAATAAGGGATCTATAAATATTGCACAGTGTTCCTGATCACTGTTTAACAAAGTAAGCATTATACAGTAATATGTCCAGACTTGAAGATCCACATGAGTCTTGTTTTAATTAAGAGTGTTTAGTAAAATTTCCTGCAGCCTAAACAGTTCTGAACCATTATGACGCAACTCGCTGCCATTTCTGCTTAATCCTGATCTGACTAAGTCATTTAACAGCCTTGAGAAGGAATCATTTCTCAAAGCCCACACACAGAGATCGGATGACAATGGTGCATTATCAGGAACTGCATGAGGCAGTGCTTCAGAGAGACAGTCTGTGTTTTGTCCTGATAAGTTCTTTCTCCCTACATCAACAATGGGTATCAGGCTGTCCTCGCTCAGACTCAACATCACACACTTTCTGTGCTTTGTCTCATGTGACGCTGCTGAGAATCACTGATACAGAAGAAAAGAGAAAGGATAAATAAATCTAACATGGTTGAAGAAGACAGAAATAGCACATTTGTTTGGATTCTTTTATCTGTCCTTTATCCTTTTCTTTTACCCCTGCACCATCAAGAGCCCTAATTGTGCATATGTCCACTGAGGTCAGAAACTCACTCTTGAAGGCAGGATACATGGGAACAGTGTTGGTGATGAGTGAAGCGTCGTATCTGGACTCTGGAGATGTTGCCAGCTCTGTGAACATAAAGATACAGGCATGTGGTGCGTCTGGTTGAGTGTTTGTACTGTGTGTTACCTCTTATCCAGAACCGCAGCTTTACCTGGCGGAAAGAGAAACCCGTAGCTAAGGAGGTGGCTGTTCTGGCTGTAGCTAGCGCAGCTCTGACTGTGATCAGGTGAAACTCTTGGATCAACTTGAATACATTTAACGCTGGGAGAAACCTTTGGGACAGCAGTTATGTCATCCTGAAAAAAAAAAGAAAAACAAAAATGGGACTGATTCGTAAGGGGACTCATAAAATGAGTCTTTTAAAGCAGTGTTCTTCAACCCTGGTCCTCAGGGCCCACCATCCAAGATGTTTTAGATGTTTTCCTGCTCAAACACACCTGGCTGTAACCAGTGGGTCATTGACAGACATTGCAGACCTTCAAGACAAGCTGATGGCCATCCAATCAGGTGTGACAAGGCAGGGAAACATCTAACACATGCAGGACAGTGGGCCCTGAGGACCAGGGTTGAGGACCACTGTTTTAAAGAGTTTGTGCTGCTTCCTTCCAGCAGCAGATATGATGTGCTGAGGTGTAGGAGCAACAGGTTCAAGTAGTCACTTCCCCCAGCTGCTGTTGGCCTCATAAATAAGTTAATAACTTCACCAAATGTATTGTAGGTTCAAGCAAATAGTTATAAAACAAAACAGAGAACACCACTTTCAGCAAACAGGTAGGAGGCTCCCTTTGGATAATTACTGCATGGATGATTAAAGTTCTTTAACTCTAACTGATGCAGTGAGCAGCTTCTCATTTCATAAACCACCATTTTTGAAGACACATCTTGTGGTCGTGGAAAAGATGTTCATCTGTTTCAGAAGGGTCAGATTATTGGCATCAAGCAAAGAAAACATCTAATGAGATTTTCTGAAAGTAGTAAAACTGGGTTAAAAGCTGTCCAACAAATTCTTAAAAACTGGAAGGTAATGAGGAACCTGTGCAGCGAAACCAAAAACGTTTGCCTAAAGTCATACAGTTTTGAGACAACACTACCAAATACTAAGAATATGAATGTGAACTTCTACCTTTGAAGAAAGTAATTCTCTCTCTCATTATACTTCTGGTAGAATGGTAGAATTTTTTCACATGCAAATAAAACGTTTGATATAAGCACTGGGAGTGATTTGTTGGCAGGGCGTGAAAAGTGTGTGTCTACCTGGCGTGGAAGTGTGTATGCCGTCCACAGTGGCATGGCCAGCTCTTTGCTGTATCCACTGATAAACTCCACGTGATGAAGAAGACTGTACTGAGTCTCAAACATCACCGCTGGTCGACCAAATGGCAGATGAGTGCTGTCTGGAGACAAACACACACATACACATGCAAGTATTTCATAAAAGAAGCTAAAGCACTTTGTTCTTGAGGTAAAATCACAGATACTAATTTAGTTTTACTCAATATTTGATTAAAGGATCACTCAGGGTAACTTTGATTTCTGCTAAAGATGTGCACCTCGACCATTCTGACCAAAACGCATTAAATAAAAAGTGAATTTAAACATTCAAGAGTCAGAAGGGAAGCCAGTTTGGCTTTGAAGTGCTCAGCCAGTAAGGCGCTGGCTCCAAAACATTGCTGACTCTTATACAGAATGGCTAATAAGTTATTATCTCCCTGTTGACTAATTTCTCAAACTGTGTGGCGTCACGTTGAAAAGTGGCGAGACAAAGTTGGCAAAGCCAACAGCAGAGCCAAAGGCTAGCCATCAGTTAAATGAAGCCAGGCCTCTGATTGGTCAGCTCTATTGTTTAATATAAATTTTTCCGAGTGGTCAGTCTAGGAAATGCAACTTCAACTTCAACCTGGTAGGGATGGTTGCTGCTTGCTAACGATACGATAAGATTTGTAGACACTTGTTGCTTTACAAGAAAAAAAGAAAACAAGTCTCTAGAGGGGTCTGAATGCAAAGAAAATCACAAAGCTGCATTTATCTGCAGAAGTTTGGTGATCTGATGTCGACGTAAAAAGTGCTGAGTCATTCAGTAGCCAATGAGTTACGAGATCTCAGCTATCAAATCAAATCAAATCAAATCAAATCAAGCTTTATTCATAAAGCACTTGTTATATAACAGTAGCACAAAGTGCTTTAGATAATAAAATCAACCCCAACATAAACATTAAAACATAAACATAAACATCAACATCATAACATTCTAAACATCATAAACATCTGGCTTGACGCTGAGGTGAGGAAACGATATCTTGGGGGTCTGTCGACACCAGGAGCCATCCCACCAGTGACCACAGAGGGCGTCACCAAGGGGAACCGCCCGGATCAGGGTGTCAACACCACAGCCAAGGCTGCGAGCCCAACCAGAGGCCTGTATCACGAAGCAGGATTAAGTTATCCTGGGTTACTCAGACCTATCCAGTTCAACTAACCCTAACA
>JBAMYA010046503.1:0-10984 GCA_037176975.1 Arrhamphus sclerolepis | reverse complement strand
AGATAGATAGATAGATAGATAGATAGATAGATAGATAGATAGATAGATAGATAGATAGATAGATAGATAGACAGTTTGTGTAAAATTTAGCACTGATGGGAATGTTGCACATTAGCATGGGAGTATTTTCACATTTCTGAAAAGTTTATTGCATGTAACATTTTGTCTAACATTGCTCTTTTGCCCCAAACAATTGCACATTTCCATTAAAAAAGTATTGCTCTGCATTGATCTGGTAAGTTGAGCTTGAGTATATAGAGCTCAAGCTCCATATACTATATGGAGCAGTCCAGGAAACAAACTATTAGAATCAATAACCACAATAATACCAATGTATATATTGATAAATATTTAATAAATTACAGGAAAATTATAATAATGCAAACTTATAATGTCCAAACTAGTATAACAGGAATGGAGAAAAAAAAACTAGCTAAGGATCTGTTTGGACATTCTACATTTGTCCCAAAGCTCATTGCTTGATTATTTAAGGCTGGTGTCCTTGATGGTTGGCCCAAAATCATACAGTTAAAAAGATGCAGGCTCCTCTCATACATAAACCTTTGTGATTTTGTGCAGCGCTGGGGTTTGGCTGCACAGGCCAAGTTCTCAATTCATCCAAGAATGAATCATAAAATCAGAGACCATTTGTGAAACCAACAACACAATTTTAATAGCTTTGGGGAAACAGGGAACTGACTGTACATGAAAAGGCAATTAAAACCACAAACACTGCAATGATAATTCTGTGTATTAGAAAGGAATGACTTGCAAATTTGTACAATTTGCACTTGCACAGATGTTATTTGGACAGAGGTTTTCACTGAAACCTTACAGTGAGAAATGAGAATTATGTTTAACAGACTATAACTTCAATGAGTCAAGCTGATTTTTTTCCTTCTTGTTTTTCCTCCTACTCATCTTTTTCATACAAATACTGTAAATAGAAGTTGTTGTTTTTTTTGTTTTGTTTGTTTTAATGCAAGCCTTAAGGTTATTTTCCTTCTGTCAATCCAGCCAATCCATTGGCACACAATGTATCAGTGTCTTTATTAATGTATGCCCGTGGTCAGCTGTTTCCAGTGCTAGTCACAAGCCACTAATCTAAGTCATCCTAATTTGCTTCATGGCATTTTCTGGGAATCACTCCAAATTAGGGCCAAGGATTCAGCATCTCTGAGGTCCCAAACAAGGAAACAGATGTGAGAGAGACTTATTAGAAAAGATATACTCTCTGAAAGCTCCAAGCATACTTTGCACATGAGCTGAGAAATGTCACAAATGGCAACCTGATATAAGCTTTCAAATATTGTTTTTTTTTTTCTTTCCTTATGAGCTGTGACAATTACTGACATAGATGTGGAGATGGCAGTGCTCAGGGGTTCTCGGGCTGCACTGAATCAAGATGCCCTGAGATTAGTCTACAAAGGTTGACATGGTGATAAATGAAAATCTGATTTGCAAATATATTTTGAACTCCGATGTAATTTCGATAAATCCTTTGTGAGATGTGTGAAAAGATGAAATTTTGCAGCCTGAAGGCTTTAACGTGACCCTGAAATGAGACCAAAAGAATGTTGTTAGTTTTTGTCAAAGTCTTTAAAAGGGGACCTTACTGTCATGTACTTGCTGGCAATAGTGATTGCTGCCTAGTTTACATCTTGCACACGAGTTGCCGTGCACCTGTACCTGAATAACAACACCAGAAACAAGCTTTGGCTGAATGGAGAGTAATAATGTGTTTTTGGGATCACTTTGGGTCGAGGTGAGATTAGCTTTGATCTCATACACACAAAACACACACACAAACACACACCAATAAACATATTGCGTCTTTCATCTGTTTTCACTGCTTGATCCCATCTGTCTACAGTTCAGACCTAATGCACCTCAGGGTTTGTGTTATACCTTTCTGTCTGCCTGTATGTGTGTGTGTTTCTCGTGAGAGTTAAAAAAAAGAAACTTTCCCTGCTACATTGGAGGATTTGGGAATGGCAAAAAAAATTATTTCAATTTGAAAAAATTAAGTCAATATGACATAAAACAGACGCTACACTCACACACTGACCAAACCCTGTCTGCACGCAGAGCACCATCCATGCTGACCATACTTAATGGGTTTGTGGTTCCTTTTTCTAAGTCTAGTTAATTTCATTTTAAAGCCATCCAGGAAACTAGAAGATTAAACAAAATATAAATGTATTACAAGAAAAATACATGCACAATATGTATGTTCTTTGGTGGTGGTCAACCTTTATTTAACCTTTCTTTATGGACTCTGCTGCTTTGCTGCTTTGTAATATTTACAGCCGATGTTCATTACACATGGCACTTTGTTGCATCGCACATACCCCATTCATTTTCAATGGAAATCGATCAGTCTTCTTCACCGCCTATGCAAGAGATCTAGCATAGGTGAAAGCATTCAGTGCGAGGGCATTATCCAGTCAAATTAGATATTGTTCTCTTCTGTGCTGAATTACATGGAAAGTTTCTCCTTTCTCCTTAATTGTATAAGTTGTAGAACCAGAACAGAATATGAGAGAACTTTGCGTTTTCATTTAAAACCACAGAGGATAAACTAATGGAGGCTGTCTCAGGTTTCCTACTTTTTTTGCAATCCCTTGCTGCCTATCAACTAGAGGGTGGACAAAACAGGCTACCATGCAGGTTCAGGTTAAAGCTGGTGTTTATATTTATGCTTTCTAACACAATAGCCAGGCTAAAATAGGCTGTGACTTTAATGTCTAAGTCTTCAACTCAGTTCAGTTTTATTTATGTGGCATCTTTTATAGTACAAGTTGTCTCTTAACGCTTCACAGAAACCCAGAACATGACTCTCAAGTACATGGCAACCAAGTAGCAAGGAAAAACTCCCTCTTAGGAAAAAACATTGAGCAGGACCTGGGACAACTGGGGGACCCTCCTGCTGAAGACCGTCCTGCCAGACTGGCAGAGGAAAATAAGAGGAAGGAGACAGGACAGAGAGGACAAAGGAAAGAGAGAGGACACGTACAAAAATATATAAACATGTGGTAGTCGGAGGGTCAGGCTGCAGGTTGGCCACATTAGTTGGTGTGCTATGGTGGCATTGAGTAGAGGTGAAGGTAAAAGCTGGGATGGTCAGAAGATCGAAGCTGGAGGAGGGGAGGGGCCACAGAAGATAGCTAATGTTATTAAATGATTCAAGATAATCTCAGGAGAGAGAGAGAAAAGTTGCTCAGCGCACAATAGGAGACCCATCAGCAGCTGAGGCCTATAGCAGCATAAATACGAGGTGCACATTTTCATTGTTTAACTCTTTTGGATAATTGAAATAACTCAGTCATGAAATGTGAATAACTGCAGAACGAGATATCATTCTTGTAAACAAATGGTTTGACATTTTCAAGCAACTGTATGACCTGATGCAGCCTTCATAGGTCAGTGAGAAGCCTAGTGGCTTCATGAAAAAAAACCTGTGTGCATATGATTAATAAATGTGATTGTGCTGTCTGTGTAGATCTTAAATATAAAGCCTTATGACAGTGGACCAGAGTTTTGCAAAATGCGTGAATCCACAATCGTCTTCTGCTCTTGGTAAAAGGATTGTGATCTTCATGGAATAGTGAGGAGATTTCATCTATCATTTTTTATTATTTGGTACATTGAACTAACTTGTCATCTCTGTGTAACAGCTTTGCTCTGCTAAACAGACCAGGATGAGCATTTCTTTCTGTCACTCTGTTGTCTCAGTGATGACAATACACAGAAACCCATCCAGACACACCAGGGATGATTTTATTGAAATGACTGGTGGTGTCAGGTCAGGCTTGTGGAGCTTATCAGTCAGATTAGACTGGAAAAGGAGGAGGGCGGTTTGGTTTGCTTCTGGTTTTCCAGGAAACTTGCAACACCTGACTAAAAATACTTTATACACCTACACCCCCAGGTAGGCTAATGGTAGAAAATTGTATTTTTGTTTCCCAGAGTGGGCGTGGTTAAGATATTGTAAATACTTTGTGGATGGATAAAAGTAAAATTGAATGTGCACTGGATGATTTTATCAGTAAACTCAAGTAGATTAATGGATAAATGTTGAAATCTTTGTGCATTTAGGTTTCATTAGGATCATATATATTATGTTTTACATTGCTAAATGACAGCTGCATAGCCAAACAGACAGGCTTTGAATGAACTTAATCTTCTTTTGATTCCCTAAAACACACACACACAAAATAATTCTGAAGTTGTATGACATGTGGTAAATGGGTCAAATGGATTAAACTAGAAGACCCAAATGAAAGAGTGATATGGTAAGCTCAAAACAGACAGGATTTGAGTACTGTTCCAGTTATAAGGTTTGCTAACTGACTGATCAGAAGGGTGTCAAAATCCAGGTCAGGGCCGGAATATGACTCCCCTGGACTCCACTGAACAAAAACTTCATCAAAGGAAGGATTGAAGTCTGAAAATTGTTCAAACAGACAGAGTTGGATGCAGCAGAATTTATCCTTTGGAATTGGTATAAGTCCAAGTCTGTCCTAAATCTAAGCTGCTCTGCTTCCACTTTTATGCACCAAGTTTTGGAAATAACCATACCTGCATTTTTTTTTTTTAAAGGAAACTTTAACTTCCAAAAATAATGATGTCACAGCTGTTACTCTTGACCCTGGGCAAGTACCTACAAGGCCACCAGGGAGGTCATGCGTCTCACTGAGCTTGAGTCACACCTTGAACTTAGTTTGAACCTGCACCGTTATTTTCAAAGGAGCTGCACTGCACCTCTTTAAAAAGGTTTTGCTTTCCATGCATTGATGTATAGTATCTTTCTCAACTGATGACATGGGATGATATACTGTCCTAGTTCATCTGAGTTAATAACATGGCTCTCATATACTGAGTACCAGTATGAGATTACATGTGACAGTTATTAATATAGCTCTGCTCACTGGGCCAATATAAGAATACTCTATTCTAAGTGTCAGCATCTTAGTGCACTCAGGGTAGATATATGGTTTTATGATATCAGCTTTTCTGATGCATAGGGGCTCCATTGATCATTCTTTGTGTTTTCATATAAATGACAAAAAAGCTATCGAAAGTTGTTCATTAGGGATTTAAAACCATTAGACACTTCGTATATATTTGAATACTCGCCACACATGGTGCATCTAGACCAGGATATTGTAGATGGATTTAGCAACTGCTCCACTCTTCCAGTACATCGGTGGGTAAACATACACCTACACACACATGAAAAGATGCACCTGAATGGTGGATGAGAAAGCAACTGCAGTGACATTGTTCACGGTAGATGGCAAATGAGTGTTGACAGCTTGTAGGTAAATACAGGCAGCTGCCTTCGGCTTTGGAGAATACAAGCAGCCAGGTGGAAATTAACAAAAGAGGAGAGCTTCAAAAAGCATATTACATACTATGGAACACCCTCCTTTTTTCTGAAAAGTGTTGAGTCTTAAGCATGTCAATTAGGCTTGTTAAAGTGGGCAATACCATTAGTGCCACATGATGAATCAGCCTACACAAGAGTAATTTTCTCTGCACAATTCCTTAATTTAATTTCCCTTATAACCCTAGTGTATTCACTGAATTGCATTGAGAACATTCTGCTCAATTCAATTTTATTGACTGAATTAAGATGAAAGTGATACTGACAGAAGAAAAAAAAGCAACAATGTATTAAAAAAGCTGACATTTGGACAATGATAAGTTGAAAGTATGATTTTTGTGATTCATTTGTTTCTCATTATACTTAATTTGTGAACCTGGAGTTATAAGAAAACAATTCCTGTTTTGGAATCAGTAACCTTTTCAAAACAGCTGGGTCTACATATGTTTGGTCGTCCAAGTTTTCACTCTGGGGTAGGCTGATAACGGATTAGTGTCTTCAACATCAAACTGGACCTGAGCGAGAGGGAAAATGACATTAAGACTTTAACAGGGTGGCCAAAAAGGACAGCTGTGGGACAGCAAAACCCCATCCTGGAGCCAGACCACGGGGAGATGGAAGACTTGGACCTATGGAGCTTGGCTTTCTACACGGCGGCAGAGAAATGTCGAGCTTGTGCAGCATGTTTAGCAGTACGATTGCGATGCAGAGGCTTCCCCTGATACATGGTGGAGAGTGACAGAGCTCGAGGCAAGAGAATCCAGAATATATTTCACTTTACTGCAGCAGCTGAAAACAAGAAACTGCTCTCTACAGCTCACTATATAAGCTTAAAAGAGGATGTTGATGCCATGAAAATAATGTTTTTACAGGTTTAATAAACAAAAATGATGAGTTACAGATTCAATCTCCTCTGGGGTAGACTGAATGTCTCATAGGATGATCAAGCAGAAACACAACTCCAGACATCTAAAACCTAAATGAAAACTGACTTGACATACTTCAGCAATATCCCACTGGCATGTCAGAGGTTTAAAGCAACACTTTACAAGACCCTTACGTGACTAAAAGTAACATGTTTGACTCTCTCTGCTGTTTCATCTCAACAGTCTCCTTTAAAACAGTGTTTCAGTTTTTATAGCAACTCACACTTAGTCCTCATCTGCAAAAACTGACCATGAGTGGTTAGTAAATATAGTCACTTTATAAAATGTTCATGAAGAGAACCAAAGAGAGGGAAGAACAAGTGAAGCCTGCATGTAACACTTCTGTCAGTCTCTACTGTCCCCTGTGAGCTGCATGTTAGCATGTTTACTTCTTCAAACTGTTTGTTAGGATGCTCCATAATTACGTAACACACCGCAAACAGAATACAATTAGCTGTACTGGTGTGGACAAAGACTTTGATGTTAATGAAATGGAACACAGGATGAATAACGGAGATGCTCACAGGCGAGGTCTGGTTGCCATGGCAGGACTGACGCAAAAACAGGACCATCCACACTCCCTCCACCCATACACACACAGTTGTTGGCTATTTTAAGCTGTTCTAGGCTGTAATTGGAGTGTTCCATTTTTAACTATTGTATTTCAGGGGGCAAATGGGAAAAGAGAGGAAGAGAGAGATCAGACACTGACAAGGCATGGAGGTTGGAGAGATAGACAAGCAGGTGAGGGTATTATGGGAAGACAGTCCTAGTGCCAGCGGCAGGTCAGAGAGGCCACTTGTTATCCCGTCTACCTTTGAGCACATTTTTGATCTGCCTTCACAGAGAAAGTCCTCACATAGACAGCCATTCATGTTGCTTGTTGTAAATCACTCTGTAATTTAATCTACTCTTTTGCAGCACAAGAGAAAGTGTTGTCTTTAATGTGGCCACAGAGAGAAAGTTTTCTTTCTTTCTTTCTTTTTCTTTCTTTCTTCCTTTTTTTTTTACACTCACAAAAATACACTTCAGAGCCTCAGTATTTATTTTTATGATCTTACCAGAGGACCCATGAGGCTTATTTTTATTCATGTGTGACATGAATAAATGAATAAACACAGGCGTTAGTGACTCATCTACAGGTACCATGCTATAGCCATGCATGGTGCTCATACTGACAATCAACTATCAGCACTGTGTAACTGCCAATTTGGATTCCTTGCAACATGGAGGCCAGATCTATACTTGGACATGGATTACAGACACCAATTAGTCTGGGAATAGCAATAAGGCAGAGATTATTACCAGGTTGATATTGAGAGGAAATAGACACCTGTGCCTGGTTATATAATGAATGTTCTCAGGCAGCTGTCCCGCACATCTGGGTGAAATCACAGAAGCATATACGTGAAAGCTTATTTGAGCCAGAGGCCATGTAGTTCATTAAACCTGCCTTACCAGTGATCATCATTAATATTATGGTCAATGTTCCTTTATGGAACAGAAGTAGTGTCTATGAAAATTGGTAAAAGCAGTGTGAACACCAGTTTCAACATTTAGGTGCTAGTAGCATATTGTACAGCTCAGTTTGATGATGAAGAGAAGAAAAGAGAAGACGCAGGACAAAGACGGGTAGAATAAACAGAAAAGCTTGCAGTACTCATTCTCTATTAATACTGAAATGTGCATACACTTAAATTCATGTACACAAACAGGCTACGTTCAAAATTGTGCACGTATGAACAAATTCTTCTGCATTTGAAGTTATCATTTTTCTGATTCATGGCCAAAATTGACTCCTGACTTCTTCACCTAAGTTTTCCTTGGTCATCTCTTGTCTGTCTGTCATCACAACACTCATTATGTAAGGTCAGGGCATCATAAAATGTCATCTAAAATGTCATCTGATTGGTTAAATATTTTAATAGCATTTAGAGTGTAAATACACAGCATTTGAAAATTAGTATCTTGTGCAAGCCTAATTTAAACCTACCACTTTTAGGGCATAAATGAGTTTACGTTAGGGCTGGGTGATATAACCTAAATCAATATCATGGTTAATTAAACAACTTAGCTTGATTACAGCGACTGTAGTCACTCCCTTTAAATGACACCAAGGAGTATTTAATGTGCTATAATATCAGTTTAAATTTCATATGAAGGATCATCTTCCGTCTTTGCTATTGCCATAGACCACCTTCAATACTTTTAGACTGCTATCCTGGTCATCTGTTGCAACAACTTTGTACTGCTTTATAGCGCTAAGTCACTCAACAACGACTGAGCTAGCTCACAGAACTACAGTGTACTTTATGGCAGAGACTACCAAGAGACTCAGGAAAAGAAAGAAAGAAAAGAAAGTGATCGATTTACCAAGGATGGGATCAAATAAGCCTGAACCTCAGACAGTGTCCTAAAAGTGACTTAACCTCCATGTCTATGCCACTTTCCCTGCTGGTGCACAATCTGTGCTCATGTCTATCCCTGCAGACTAGCCATGTGGGTGCATATTAATGGATGACTTTGAGGCAAAGAGGGACATTGTTCATGCAACTGATGCCATTGCATGGGTGTTAAGATATTTGCAACTGTTTGGATAAAAACATTTTAAAAATGTTGAAAACATTAAATTTTACAGTCATGCAGCCTACTTTCTGTAAACATAAAGTAGAACTTTATTCACATGTAATCTTTTAATGTCTGGTGCAGGACCCCAGGTTCCTGAAGTCATCAGATGTTAGACACCAATCTTATGTGCCATATTGTCCAACGAAATATAGGCTCACATAAATCGACAAATGCTTTAGTTATGATAAAGGTCTTTGCCTATTGACAAACCGCAAGACTTATCAAACTATGTCCTTTAGACAGACAAGACCAAAGTACAGAGGCTTGAACAGTATGTACAGTACCAAACTTAGTGAAAATCAAGCATAGTAACACAAACATACCAATTCCAAAGAACGGTTGGCAACACATCACCCATCCTTATTCTCCTGTGACTTCTGATTGTGTAACTACAAGATTCTACTTCTTCCTCTCTAACCTTTCAATAGTCTCAATCCTTACTACCTTTCTTATTTCCTTAACCTTTTCATTCAGTTCTGGCTGCTGCAATACACAAGTGCTAAAATGCTTTCCATCCTCTCACCAGTCTCCAGACTTTGGGAGATAGAGCCTTCACTGTGACAGCCCCTTTTCTAGAAGCATACTTGGGTTGCTTGATAGATGTTATATCAATTATTATAACTATTAATAAGTATTAGATGAAACAGAAAACATGGTGCTTCTGCATTTTGTCTTAGTTTTTGCTAAGTAAATAATGACACTTTATATAATGCCATTTGTTA
Source organism: Arrhamphus sclerolepis (assembly GCA_037176975.1). NCBI lineage: Eukaryota > Metazoa > Chordata > Actinopteri > Beloniformes > Hemiramphidae > Arrhamphus > Arrhamphus sclerolepis. Next base: position 1,319 of record JBAMYA010046503.1, on the reverse strand, counting down.
GTGATCACCTTGTCTACTTTTAAGAACTGGTAAGAACCATTCAAATTTTTATTTTTGATCTTAAATATGTCCAGGTACATAAACCTGAGAATGGAAAGAGGGTGTACCTTCTTTTTCACATGACTTCATCTGCCTTTCAAAAAGAGGGAGTAAAGAAAGGAGAGGAAAGAATAAGGAAAAGTTTAGTTGGAGTTCAAAGGAAGCAGGAAATATGAACCATCTGTGCAGGCCTTATTTTCTTGGTTGTAAAAAACATTTTTGTACATTCTTATTTCTAATAACCTGGCAGCTTGCCCCGTGGCTGTTTTCAGACACAGAGTTCACTGGCAAACAAACAGTACAATAATTAGATGATGGTAAAAACATACAATGCAGAATAGTTTAACCACTCTGAAATGCATCTGTTCCCCAGAGGTCACGTGCAGTTTAAAGTTTCTGCACATTTTTGCAATTAAAAAATCTGTGCATAGTTCTGCACCCTTAAACACAAGTGGCAGCTGTTAGTGTTGCTGAATAAAATGGCTTCTCATGAAAGAGATTCCTTCCATGGCTTGCCTTATATCTCAGCGTTCCTGTGATAAAAACTGTTCTATCTTACTTCTCTCTGTCAGAAATTGAATGTGTCTCCATGGCAACTACACCGCCGTCAGTCAGCTGTCCAAAGTGAGATAACAAAGCAGGCAGAGTTGAGAGGGAGTTCTATGAATTCCCAATGTGAATCTATAGAGTAGGTAAAGGCATTGTCTGTACTGGTGAAGTTGAGTGTTTTTTGGGGCTTTTGTGTTACCTGAGCTTCACTCAAAACATCACTGCTGCTCCATCTCAGCAGTGATGTCATGGATTTTATTTGTTTTGCAGAAAAGTATTTGTCACCTTAATTCATGTAGCCTCAGTATAAAATGTTTATTTTACAGAGCACTTAATTTAGAGATATTTTAAATAATCAGTGATATACTTCCCTTATTCACATAGCTGTGGGCAGGCAAAATCTTCAAAGTTTGATTCATTATACAACTATAACCATGGCATCTTCCCATGTACTTAAAACACCCCTCTTGACAAAATAGAAATGTATAGTCACAGCACACCCCTTACGGCATTGATAAATCCGTCAGGCCATCAAATGGAAGCTTGTGCAATATTTATCCTGTTGTGCTCTGCAAGTGCTCTTACTGATGTGGCAGCATCAATAACATAGAAACATCATGTCTAAAGGTCTTTCCCTGAAGGAAAATTTGAACTAAAGTTTATAGTATATAAATGAATATTGATTGCATACCTGTAAGATCATTAATAATGTGTGATGGTATCATAAAAAA
>JBAMYA010046502.1:0-10984 GCA_037176975.1 Arrhamphus sclerolepis | reverse complement strand
AAACACACACACACACACACACACACACACACACACACACACACACATATACATATATATATATATATATATATGTATATGCCCCATGACATTTTATATTTGTTGTATAAATTGTGTAAATACAATAATAAAAATTGTAATAATATGCCTAAATGTATAGTTTTATCAAATAAATGTATCCTAGCTCTCCATAAAAGGCTGGATTTGTTGTGTTTTACCTTGAAAATAAATTTATAGAAAGATCTCTGCGGCCTAGTAGCCTAGAACAAATTACAGATCAACAGCTAGTAGTAGATGACAAACATCCAGGAAATGTTGTGTTTAGAAACACAAGAATTCCGATATTTTTGAATGAATTGTCAGATGATTATGCAGTCATGTTGTTCCTTCAGCACCCCCAGACATGAATATGTGATACAGCACTCATCTATGAAGTTGTGTGGACTGATGGCTGCTCACCACTGGTGTTCCAGATGGCGTTGGTCTGGTTCCTGTAGCCGTTCTTCATGCACTCGTCCACGTAGGATTTGGGGTCGCAGCCCGACACCAGGATCTCCCTCAGCAGAGCGATGTAAGCTATGGCCAGCCGCAGGGTGTCTATTTTGGACAGTCGCTTCTCATAGGGAAACGTTGGCACGTGGCAGCGCAGCTCCTCAAAGGCGGAGTTGATGCTCAGCATCCTCTTCCTCTCCCGGATGTTGGCGGCGTGCCGCTGGATCTTGTAGGGCTGATGCGCCAGCAGCCTCCGCGTCCTGCACGTGGCCACACCAGGAGCATCCTCATCCTCAGCAGGGGAGCTCTGGTCGTCGGCGCAGACCTCCACTGTCGGTGACGGTGCATCCAGGTCTGTGAAGGTCATCTGCGCCTCTGGGAAGATGGATTGACAGCTGAAAGAGGAGCAGGGCGAGAGCTGACTGCTGGCTGCAGAGCAGTCCACCAGGAAGGAGTCCAGCTGAGCCTGAAATGGGAAGTTCTGCTCCATCTGTCCCCAGAATCCAAAGTCTATGTTGGCATCCTGGTCGTAGTCAAACAGCAGGCCTATATCCTCCATACTGAAAAAATAAGATTAAATGAAGAAAAAAGGGGACAATTCTCTTCCTGAAAGGGGAACGAGAAAGTAGTGACTGATACCTGTGAATGTCTACTGTGTGGCGGCCTCGTGGAAACATCTACATTAAATACTTTGGGATCTCCATGTGTCTCAGTGGGTCGCCTGGCTGATTGTAAAAGCTGAAAGGGGAGCTCTTAAGGACTCCTGCCTCTTCTCTGGATCGCTCATTGCTTTAACAAAGAGAAACAAAGGGCCAGATAGATTTATAAACGACAGAAAGCGGGGGGGACACGTGTCCAATTAAACTTCCTTCCAAGTAGTCCTGCTAAGAGTCCAACATGAGAAGGTGGGTGCCATGCGTTGAGGCGCAGCAGGCCCAGTTATCCCTGAATGGGATTGTTTTTTCCATTGAGGCTCATCTTAAGACAAAAACAGCGCTGTCACAAACACATGAAAGCTCTTTGTCGGTCAAACATGTGAGAGGATTTGAATGTAAAATGCCTGTTTTATAAAACGTTTTCCTTTTGGGTTTATTCTGGAGTGACACACTGAAGTTAGATCTCAGGCAGACCTCCAAGATACCAAATATTCCAACAGCATCACCACAGCTCAGCCCACATCATTTGGGTATACAGCCGCATTAATCCGCTCCTAATTTCCAAATGATATGACTGAGTAAATGGGAACCCGTGGAGAGGACGCATGCTGTAATTACACTGAGGCTCATCAAATGAGTGATCTGCTGGAGGTTGGATGGAGGGCAGCGTGGGGATGAACTCTAATTTAGCAAAGCTGTATTCTTGTACACACGTGGTTTTGATTCCACAAACTCATCCAGGATGCTAATTTTAAGGGAATCTGCTTGTTGCAGTAAACACAGCAACGTGGGGACATCTGATGCTGAAAGAGACTCCATCAGAGGCTGTAACCATGAGAAACCATAAACAGAACTATGAAAAGTGTCTTAGACAACCTCTGCACAGAAAATAAAACCACACAATGTTCACTTAAAACTTACTCTGCAAGCTAAAGTCAGTGTTTGATGTGACCTTCCTGAGAACAAAGCACAAATGTAACTTCTTATTTAGATGCTCGGTTCCTGTTTTTTGTTTTCTTGTATTTAAAGAAGACTGGAAAAATATATAGATGTAATTAAATTTCTGTGATTGACAGAAACAACTTTTAGATGTCATAGACGATGAACAATTATTAATTTAGTCAACACTAAAACTCTTGGAACACTTTTGTACTGTATAATACCTGTGTGCAAAAATAACTGTTACTTTAAATTTAAAAGTCCATTCCATTCAATAAACTGCTCATACAGCATCTTCTCTCCCTGGAGGTGTTAATTCTCTAGGAAACGTACCCTCCAGTTGTTTTAATGATGATTGTGATGCATTTCGGCTGAAAGCCGAGACAGAATATCTGCTCAATTCAGACTTCATTTCCCAGACAATGAAATCCTTTCTTTGCTTTTACACTTTGAAAATAAGCTTAGCAAGTCAATGCAGCGAACGTGTGAACATCAGTGCAACAGGTTTATGCCAAATTGAGACATTTGCGATAGGTTCAGAGTGTTTTATATTTATTTCAAAGTGCGCAAGTACAGTGAAGGTCAACAGAATTGTGATGCAGCTCCTTCTAAAAGACAAGAGTTGATGAATTTCCAGTTCCAGCCTCACTTTCTTTCTCCTCCTCCTCTCCAGTTCCTCCATCAGACTGCCACACAGATGAAACCTGAAATGACAACTTATTGAAGACAAAGTGCATTAGAGGCTCTCAAATGCAGTTCATAGTACATCCCTAATTTTGATACAAATTTACACACGAAAGTGTTTTTTGATGCAGCACTGCCACGTGACCATCTTTGCATTTCTAAACTGGTTAAAACATGGAGCATGTCTGGAAAACCATCAGCAGGACTACTGAGTACAGAAAACTAAAATAGGCCGAGAGGGAGAAAAAGAATCAAATCTTTACAAACCATTTCAGCTGTTGAAAAGAAGTGTGTGTATTTTTGGTGCTTTGTTGTGGAAAAAAGGAGGGACAGACATCCTCCAGTGAGGGGTACGGACCCCGTCAGGACCTTCTGCCACCTCTCTGCAGCTGACAGCCGCAGAGTGGTTTGGAAAAGGGCCTGTCAGATCCAGATTCACCGTTTTGTTTATACACACATTCAATAGTTTGAACAATACAAACCCTAGAAATCCTTAAGATGAACTGAAAAAAAAGCCATAAGTACATTCTCAAACAAACCAACAATGGTTGGTAATGAACAAAATAGCCTGTTTTTGTTTTTATCGTGGTTTAAAATGTCATTAGAATTACAGTTGTCTATATATAATGAACTGATTCATATGGATATTCATGCAAATAAATTTGCTGCAGTGGAAATCCCTTCCAGAACTCTAAGCCCAAAGGACAGGACCGCCTGGAAAAGTCAAGTGCGTCTTGGACGCTGCACAAGGCCACATGCTCACAATTAGGACTGCGGTTTTGAAGCTGCTCCCCACCTGGGATTTACAGTGTGGAAAACAAGGAAGTTAATGAAACTCTGAATCAAACACATGCTGGACTTGATGCACACCTGTGCTTTCATGTCCTTTGCAATATTAAGATTTTCTAAATCAGTGACGTGTTGGATGGAGGGGGTAAATGTGGACAACATTTACTCACAGACATTATGTTATTTCCTACAAATGAGCGGTGCTGCTTAACTCTGACAGGAGTTTTAGAATCAGTGCCAGAATGCTGTACAACAGCGCTGCTCCTCTCATCTGTCTTCCTCTTTATTTCTGTGTTCTTGCAGCACACTGACTTCAAATGATAACCTGACCTTCACTATTAGTCCTTCTTGCGTTGCATCGACTTGCCTTTTGTTCCCAAAAGACATTTTGATCCCCACAATGGCTGAACAAATGGATTTAAGTGCTCATAAAGCAGCCTACACCCTACCATGCATGCTTTGAACAGCAGACATTGACACGGCTTTAACCACTCACCATCCATGCAAAACAAAAAGAAAGATTACTGTTGCATGGTTGTGTTCAGTGACGCACATTATGTTTGTTTGGGTACATGGCCGATAAACATCTTGGATCTGAAAAACCTCTGGGATCTGTCTTGGCTGCTATGAAAGAATGGCATAGCAGCCAAGTGTAATCTTCAGGACTCGCCACAAACAGCCCTTTGATCTGCGCTGGGACCGAGCCATTAGAATGTCACGGCACACTGAAGTGATAGCTCAGAGCAGAAGTTACCCTTGACTACAGATTAGGATTCAGATTGCTCTGGGCCTTTACCTTTAAAGGTAGGCCACAATCAGCATTAATGCAATGAACAGTATGCGGCTGGCATCAAAGAGCATACCAGTGAACTGAATGAAAATAATGCAGGAAATGCCTTGGCTGATTGCATGCAAGTCTCTCCTGCCAGCCGAGGGTTTAAAGGTTTGGGGTGACATTCATGAGCTCGGGCATCCTTAGGCCAACAGCAGATGCTTAATGTGTGTGATTCTGCATGTAAGCCGTCTGTGGTGATCTGCACCATCAAGACAAACCCGGGTACTTCTGTAAATCCAGCGAAAAAAAAAAAAAAAAAAAGAAATCAGCTTGAATGTCAAAGTTAAGAAACAGTTTCAAGGCTCTGCGCCAGTTGTCTCTGCATTTCAGGCCCAGGTCTGTTCTGGAAAAAGCATCACAGCGATAAACTGGGTCTTAAGCAAACACTCCTCTTGGGGCAACACCCCTCCCCCTGGACTCGCAGGAGCCTGAAGCTCAGTTCCTAGTTTGATAAAAACACTTTTGTAATGCAAGGGTGTGTGTACACTGACAGCACATGGTATGTAGATAATGTGATTTCATTTCATAAACATGAAAATACAACACATCATAAGTATCTTTTTCTTGCACTGCTAAATGAATTCATCCATCTGCATTCATTATGAGACATTTGCTGTACTTCAATCTGTGTGAAACAGAGGATTAACACAGTCGGCCGTGTTGACACCTGAGAGGTATCAAAGTATTAATATCAGAGTAGATATATCAGCCTCTCCATCCGTATGTCCAAGCAACTTCACATCATGCTGCGTTGTGGACTAATGATCTGCTGTTCACTCATGTCCTTAATATAAAGAATAATTATGTAGAAGAAAAGTTTAAGTGTCAGACTACATTTACAACAAAAGTTCTAGAAATATGACTGCTTACATAAATGTTAAAGTCGCTCCATTTGCCCCAGCTTCAGTCTCTCCTAAATGACAATACGAATGCACAGCTGCAAAGATGTCATCTTACCGTCCTCTTCTCTGGGCCTTAAAAAGACAGGTTTGAGTATCAAAAATATCTTCAAAGTGACTGAGATGCAAAGACATGAAAACTCAGTGGGAAGTCTGCACCTTGAAACATGCACTCATCGTTGTGCCAATCCTCCGTTACACCTGCAGGTAAGAGAGTTCATTTTCAGAGCAAAAGAAGGAGGAGGCTGTTATTAAAATCACCTTGTGATAGACGTCCTGCCTCTTGATCAGAGAGCTGTGGGACAGGCTCAAGGAAGAGATTATCCATTCATATAAACTTATTTGGAGCGCCAGAAAATGTTGTCATGGTGATCATTAAACCACATCCAAAATGCTAAAACGCTTTTGTTAGCCTGCTATCTAAACTTAACCTCCCCATAAAAAACAATAATGCACACAATTCATCTATAGAGGAAAGTCTTATGAAAACTATTAATGTTCATCAAAGCAAACATTTTTGATCTGAGTCAAAGAATTAAATGTTTTAACTAAATTGGTAATGGAGTACATGCTGATGCAGACTGTACTATGGGAAATATGCAGTTTTTCAAACACGACATTTATTACAATTACTTTTGCATATTTAAAAGCAAAAGGACTGGCATCAAGGTTGCATTCCCAGACGTAAAGTATAGAAGACCTTTTACAACCTTTTTTTTTTTCAGGCTGGGTAGTACCCCTGAGTCTAGTTAACATTTATGTTTCGCACAAATGTTCCGTTTCTTCCAGGATTTTTGTGAATCGACAGCCCTTCGTTTAGGCGTTATTTATCCATCTAGAGCTAAAGCTTTATAAAACAGACTGATAATCTCTACTTCTGATAATTTAGCGTTACCTCTAGATATCATTTACGGGGAAACTCTTGCTCAAACCAGATGTGAACAGACTCCTTCTGCAGCCCCACATCCTTGAAAGAAAACACTATCCGGTCCATATTAAGAGATGGCATTAACAGGTCCTCAGTCTCAGATCACTCCAGAGGCTTGCCAGTGGGAGCCTTACCCCTAAAGATCTGCTGCTTATGTTGTTGAAATCCAGTTGTCTTCATCTCTCTTCACCTTGACCCCAGATCGGCTGAGGTGTTGCATATGCTCTCAGACATATTGAGAGAAAATGAAGGGAACATTTCCTTCTTTTAGCCTGTTCTCCTCGGGTCTCTTGGATGTCATTTCGAGCTTGAAAGCTCACAGATGAAGAGATGTCAATCATAAGGCAATTACAACAACGGGTCATAGCTGAAACATGGACAGACAACGCAGGCTGAGTGTAGCATGCAGTGATTGGAGGTGTCACTCTATCGCTAATGTTTCTGATCATCAAGTTACTATTCTAATATCATGAAATTTTATGACTGTTTAAGTGAAAAATCTATTATGTTACTTTAACTTACTTACTTTGTTACTAGTTTTAAAGCACAGAATGTCTGTGTTGCCACATGGTCCATGGTTCTGATTACAATAAGCTTCAGTCACATGGACTGTGTTACACAAACATGAAACCTGCTCAAGCTCTATGAAAGAAAAGTTGGATTAGAGGTTATGATGTTAAAGTGAAATAAGTGATTAGTGGGGGTGTAACATAGGGTGATCATATTCTGAAAACCCAAAAGGAGGACCTCCTACCCAGCCTCATGGAAATACTGCAAAAATACTCAAAGATGACAAAGTAGCTTTATAAACCATACATTTATTTAAAACATCCCTTTTCTGTTTGAAATAAAAATTTTCTAATAGGTAAACGTAAATGATGCCTCGTGACCAGTGACGTGGTGAAGTTCATGGCTGGTGAGGCTCTGACTGCATCAGAATCAGATTTACAAAAAAAAAGCCAGGACGACCAGGACGATACGTGGGAAATTCTTTTGCGGTTCCTCTGTGAAGCTACACTTTTGCTTCGTTATTTTGTGCGCAATTCTGCAGCGCTGTCTGCTCTGCTACCTCTGTGTGTGTGTGTGTGTGTGTGTGTGCTCGCGTCGCAAAGCCGCCTACAAGGCAGCCTCACGCAACAAAGTACCGTAGTACTCTGTGCAAAGCACCCGTAGACGCTTGATGGTCCCATGAAAAAGTGAAACCACGTATCCTGACATCTATATGGACCTGATTTCAACACTGGAAAAATACACAATGAAGCCTGAAAACGACTGACTCCTGCTGTGAGCTGGTACCTGGTACATTTTTCTCATTCAAAGTCACTGCATTTTTGACCCATCTGGGCTGCTCAACCCAGGGTGGTGGGCTGCTGTGGTGCGGTGCCCGGGGAGCGGGCGGGGGCTTTGGGTGCCTTGCTCAGGGGCACCTCATCCATGGATGTGGACGTGTGGAGGCACTTGTTCGGGTGCTCCCCCAGTACCGGCTGGGGATTGAGCCAGTGACCCTCTGGTTGCCAGCCCAGGTCCGTCTTTCTGCCAGTGGGCGTACCCGCAGTGACTTTTGCTGCTGTGACGTCACGTGCACACCCTCTATATGGACTCGATGTAGCAGCGACTGTCAGAAGAGCCGACCACCGTGGAGCGGAACAGGGTCTCCTTGGGTTCAGCTCACTGGTTACTTTTTATGGAGTTTCTCCTTAACCCGCTTTCGGAAACGGACCTCAGCCGAGTTTGACCACAGAGCATGTTCTGCTCAGTGTTGATAATTTTCCAGCTCCATCTCTCTGTCTCCGTTGTTCTTTGGGCTCCGTTTCAGAAAGGAGGTCCAATATAATCAGAATTTCTACATGACCCACTTTCTAGGTTCGTTTCAAACTGTGTGGCTGTTTGTTGTTTATTTATCCAACAACCACAGATGGGACAGCAGGCTGGTCTCCAGAAAATACATGCTATGCCCCCTGTTGTCCTGGAGGTGAACTGCTTTACAACACTTTCCAAGCAACAAAGTCAATCAATCAATCAATCAATCAATCAATCAATCAATCAATCAATCAATCAATCAATCAATCAATCAATCAATCAATCACATTTATTTATAAAGCACATTTAAAAACAACCTCACCTGACCAAAGTGCTGTACTGGACAAAATAAAATTCCAAAATAAAAATAAACAGCTGTATAATACAAGAGTAAAACAGCACTATAATAAAATAAATAAAATACAACCAAATAATATAACTATATAAACACATTCACATTCTAAAAGCCAAGTTAAAATGCTCAAGCTGGAGGAAAAGTGAAAACAGTATGTAACAGTAATAATGATTTAAAATGATCAGCAGATCTGATGTTGAAAGGCAGACAGAAATATAAACGGTTCACGTCTTCGTCCATCCAACTACGCGTCTACGAAGTGACGGAGTCGGAGAACCTCTTTGAACATGCTGCTCACTTGAAACGGCACCATCCAAGTGTACTTTACACGTGGAAACATTATCTTAACCTCCACAAACATGCAGAAAAGATTTCAGTTTTTTAAAATATTTTTAGATATTTTTCATTCATTTGAGAATATTTTATTCACTGAAAAGCTTATGTTATTTATATATTTCATTTGAGAATCCTTTACTAAATTTATTACCAGGCAGCACTTTACTAAAGTATTCTATATTTCATTTTCATATTTTGTTTTTGAGAATAATTCGACTAAAATGCGTAAATGCTTGGTTTACAAAGGTTCCTAATAAACAACAAGCAATTATGTTTTGCATTTTTCTTCCCATACTGTACCGAAAAAAAACAAACCGAAACCCCAAAATCGAGGTACCAAACTGAAACGTTTGTGTACCGTTATACCCCGAGGTATAAGTGAAAACTGGCTCCTCTGTCGCCATCATTCAGCGTAGCTCCGTTCCAGATATCTTGGGATCCTGCACGTTGAGTGCACTGTCATTACTGTTTACTGCATTTAAAAACTTTCTTCACATTGCTGAATCTACAGGACAAAGAATGAATCATTCATCCAGAATTGTATTTCACTTTACCATTAAGATGAAGTGCCTTTATTCACTTTAATAGTCAGGATTTGGTTTCTAGGTGCACACTGCACTTTACAGCTTTGTGGTTTGTTAATGTGATGGGTAGCACTCTATTTCCATTAGAATGAACAGAGAAAAATAAACAGATTAATTCTGTACAATGCATTACAACCAGCAATGTATTGTACATCTTTGTACATTGTTTTCATGGTTGAATTGTTCTGACTGGTAGAACAATGGGCTCCCTGATGGTGCAGTGGTTAGGACTGTTGCCTCACAGCAAGTTGGTTCCCGATTCAAATCTCAACTATGGCCTTTATATTTGGAGATTGTGGGTTCTCCTAGGGCCTGTCTGGGTTTTCTGCAAGTTCTTCAGCTTCCTCCCACAGTCCAAAAATATCCATGTCAGAATGATTGGTAATTCTAAATTCACCAGTTGTGTGGTTTTCCTTTGTGTGGTCCTGTGATGGACTGTCAACCTCTCCAGGGTGTCCTCCTCCCCTGGCCCAATGATAGCTGAAAATAGGCTCCACCCCTGGCCAATTGAAATCACATTCGCACGCAGAGGTCACATCTTACAACTTAATGCAGACCGTGTTCAAAAATAGAAACCAAATACAGAAAAATGAGGTACTAAGGACCATTGAAGAGGCAAACTGCAGGGCCGTTGCCAACAAGAAGCTGGTCTACCAGAGGAGGAACATCACCTGTGAAGAATCTCTGGCTTTTCAGCATCCGATTAGCATTTGCAGGTTGATGGGAAGGCATCAGCCACCTCACTTGGGCCAGGCATGGCGATTGACAGGTCATCCTGTTGGACCTCACAGTTACCTGGGAGGACCATATTGGCATACTTGGCACCACCGGAAACCGGAACCGCCACAAAGAGGAAAGCCATCAAGTCTAGTCTATTAAGGCTAAAAAGAGGGCATCTAGAAGACTTAGGCTCAAGGGGATTGTTCCATAGGCAAGTGCTGAGTTAACTTGTACAATCTTCACCTGAATCAAACAACACCCCCTGGAACATCACCAGAGATGTCACCAAAGATTCCTCCAACCAAACCAATCCAAAGCTGCTGATTGCATTTGTTTGAAGTCATCACGGACAGCTATTTACTCCAAAGGTTTACTCATTTTTCTCCTCCAGCACTGTATGTAAGTGTTTAATGGCTGTGTTAACGACACGATATTTTTTTTCTGTAGTATCATGTTAAGAGCATTGTATGAATCTTTTATTGGGACTTAAATGAAGGACAGATCACATTTCATGGCACACTGATGCAGAAAACCAGTTTATTCTAAGCGGCTGGCATATTTGTAAATGTGACCAGATAAAATTTGGATCCAAAATGGGCCACTGTTGGTCCTTATGGCTTGCTTGCAACCCATATGTGAGCCAAAAGTTCTGTTTGGGAACAAACTCTACAGGATAATTCATCCAACTCTTGACTATGTTATACTCAAAGTCACAACTTTAATCCTTATAATAAAGAACAAGATGAACAACAACTGAATTATACTATTTATAAGCGTTCATCTGCAGCCAACTTTGAATAACTCAAAATTGCATATTTTCCAAGATATGTCAGTCTCAACTTAATATTTGTAAAAAAAAAAAAAAAAAAAAAAAAAAGAAAAAAAAGGACTTTTTCTTTTTTTCACTTTTTAACTTCCCCAAAAAAATTTCCCCCTCCCCCTCACCAAAAAATTGCTTCACTTGATT
>JBAMYA010046501.1:0-10986 GCA_037176975.1 Arrhamphus sclerolepis | reverse complement strand
GGGATAGGCTCCAGCAGACCCCCGTGACCCTGAACAGGAAATAGCGGGTATAGAAAATGGATGGATGGATGGATGCATGACCATTAGGGATTGTCTCCAAATGAGAATCAATATACATTGCCCCCCCATGTTAGAACAATGAACTTTGCTGCAAAACAAAATATAGACATGTTTACAATGGGAAAAAAAGAAAAGAAAACAAACAGACAAAACAAATAAAAAAATGTTTTGGTCCACATCGCAAGATTTTACATCCAACTGAATTTTTAAGAGCATTAAGAGTGACGAGAGTATAATCACCTTTTTGTGTAAAGATTATGGTTTTTTGTGCTGCTAACAACCAACCAGGGCTAGGCTTGCCATAGTTTAAATGTTAAATTGAGATAATCTAAACTAAGCTGTAGTAACCAAGCTAAATTAGAAGTGTTCCATGTGGCTGCTAGGTTTGTTTGCTCAACCTGTTTGGCTGTTTTTGGTTTAACTGGGCTGGAACATAGTCAGTTCCAACATGTTGTCCCTCATAAGTTGGCTTGAAAGCCCCAGTCACAGAGATTGTGTCCAGTTGCTGTTATACAGTCTGTAGGGCTGACCAACCGCAGAGTCTGTCACGTGCTATTAACCTGTTCATATTTCCATCAATTCCTGATTATGTTGTTGTTTTGAGCGACAATGGAGGCCACATAATGGTAAAAAAATCCAACACTCCATAAAGTGCTGGTATACTGTTATCGATACATGATTTCCATAGTTACCCCAAACAACCCATGCTCTCAAAAAAGAACTTGATCTAATTAATTAATCGCCATCTATGAACCAATATGATTGATGTCCGTGTCAGGTAAAAGGCTGGGGAGTGCTGGGACATGGGATAATACATATTAGGATATAACATAATCAGAGCACAAACTGCAGTACAAGCTCAATGATAAGTGATTTGTATATTCTCATTCTAACATTGAACACTTGCCGCCTCACATTGGAAGTTTCACATTAAATTTGCTGCCATTACATGATTTTCTGTCAGTCTTTTTCTTGTAAACACGCTAACTTCTTCTATTGTATTTTCACAAACACACAATCATTTCTAACCCTATATGTTGTCTCTCCACTATATATCACATGAACTGAAACTTGCTGGCCAGCTTTCTTCTCTCACCTCCACACAATAAATGTAGACCCAAAAACCACCTGATATTTGACATCTCATACAATAACAGCATATAGAGTTTCCTGCCATCTTCTGAAGAACTGTAGCAATAAACAAGGATTAGATTTAAAAAAAAAATGCTTTCTGAGTGACAAATAACACCCTAGTGGATGACTGATCATTGTTCTGTGTTTATACTTGTGTATTCTCTGTTGTTAATGTTTCACAGCAGCTGAAAGAGGCATTTTGTGTATTATCTCTCTACATGACTACCCATGGATGGACGAGTGGTCCTTTTTCATCTCTTATACCTGTGGAGTTTCATTATCCTACAGCAGACTAAGGTCTCTATAGAGATATTACTGTCTAGTGGAGTCAGCTGGGTATTCATCAGATCAAGAGCCACTGGGAGTTCCAGGAGGTAAATTCAACCATCGAGCCAGAAAAACACAATACCTCAGATCCCTCACTGGAGCATATATGGGTGTTGCATCTTGAGGGAAATTTAAAACATGGGTCATAGTTTTAAACAGATGACTCTGAAGTGAACGTTGACGTTGATCAGTTTGTAAGACAACAACCATGTACTTACATAGTGCCTTTTCAGTCCAGGGACTACATATGGTGCTTTTCTAAACATCACAATCAGCATTATATGAGAAAGCTGTATTCATATGACTCTTAATTCATATAAATGCAGGGCTCAGAGTTGAACCGTTGCTCCTCCACATCGAGAGGAGCCAGATGAGGTGTCTCAGACATCTGGTCACGATGCCTCCTGGATGCCTCCCTGATGAGGTGTTCCAGGCACGTCCCTGGGAGAAGGCTCTGGGGAAGACCCAGGACACACTGGAGGGACTATGTCTCTTGGCTGGCCTGGGATCCCCCCCAGTGGAGCTGGAAGAAGTGGCCAATGATAGGGAGGTCTGGGCTTCCCTGCTTAGGCTGCTGCCCCCGCGACCCACCCCCAGATAAGCGGAAGAAGATGGATGGATGAATGAATCTTAATATTTTAACATTTACTGCATTAACTTTGGAAATCACTTTTGTGTTCTGCATATGAAACGATGACTCTGTCATGGATTTTAAGTCTAAACTTAAGACATTCCCTTTTGAAAGAGACTGATTGATTTTGGTTTTTTATTTGTTCATATAATGTGTACTTGTTTTTACTAGTTTTACTACACTTGTTCATTTATACACACATATACAGTACGTATGTATGTTTAAATATACACATACATGTGTATGTATTTGTTTTTAACTTGTGTTACTTTTATATGTCATCTGTTTTATTCTCTGTTTTTATTCTGTATGAACTTTGAGTTGCACATGTATGTTTGAAAGGTGCTATATAAATAAAACTGGACTGAATGGAATATTAATTTGGCTTACTTGTATGCTGGATGTCCTTCCTGGCATAACTACTTCTATATATCCAGGTTTGGGACCAGCACTATGAGAATACTGGCTTGATGAGCCAGCCTTGATGTGTAGCAGTACTCTGCCTGGGAGTAATCATGTTGTTGTGTGAGGAAGGCTGGAGTGGTAGAAAAGTATACTAGAGTGGTATAGGACACAGCAATATGACAGCAGCAAGATGTGCTGTGAGGGTAACTGATGGGTTTCAGGTAAAAGATGGAATCCATGAGTGCAAAATGGATCCGATCTGTTCCTCTTGTTGTTTGCCATGGCAATGGATACGTTGACAGAGGAGGTCAGACAAGACAGGAATCTCCATCTGTGTGGATGACATTGTGATCTATACTGTTAGTGAAGAGCAGGTTGAAGGAAACCTGGAGAGCTAGAGATATGGTAAACTAGCCAGCCAGCCATCTGTTCTTCCTCAATACCAAACATTAGTCTGGTTTCTATTGATCTGACTTTGATTTCCAGGGGGAAGTACCTCTGGTATCAACAAAAGACATCCAAAATTTGTGTACTAGAGTAGAAGCGCCAATGAATTGCCTTTTGTGAGTTTTACACAAGTTTGCCTGGTTAACGATCTATTTCTTTAAATTTTAACTTAAAGACATCCAAAATGGCATGATCCAAGATATTAGCAGGTATTTTGCATCCATGTTGGTGTAGTGGTTTTTGAACGCTCCTTTATGAATCATTGCATAAAGCCAGAGCCCTTTATGATTAGTTCAGCACAACCCGTGGAAATGGCTCTTAATAGGAGTGGTACCCAGCTGATTTTATAGGAGGGTCAAAGAGCCACAATTAAAAACAACCAAGTTGACTAAATAACTAATAAAATTTTGGACTAACACACTTTTACTGCAAAACTGCAACAGACATTCACTTCAGGCTGTTTGAGATGTATTTTTAAGTGCAAGTTCAAGAAAGAAGTGATTAACTGAGCCAAGTGGGAGACTTGCTGTGTCATCAAACTGATTTTAAGAATGGATGATGAATAAAGATTAATATATTAAAGGCAGGACAGAAAGGTGATATTATGGTTGATAACATCCTTTCAGCGTGAGAGCATTTCCATTTTAAATCTCAGCTGTTATCTTTTTGCGTAGAATTTGTGTGTTATTTATACGTCTGCATAGTTTTTCTTTGAGCAGCCTAATGCTAGTTTCTGACAACAAAAGTGTGTGGTGGACCTTAATTCTTCATAGGACTCAGTATGACATTGTTTAGCTATTTGTCTCTGTTACCCTATGATCCAGGATGTAACAGATTCATGGATTATATACATTGCAATCCACAACTGGTGATACAGATGCTCACTTTAAGGTTCTTTCTAAAACCTGATTTTAAGTTTTAAATGTTAATATAAATAATAGCTAAATGGGTATGGAAAAATTAAGAAAACCTATTTTTATCTTATACTGTCTTATACTGTCAAATGTGGCCTTTTAAATCCACAATAACGTAGGACAAAAATCAAATAGGCTATATTCTCTAAATATTTGCTTCAACAGAACAGATCGAGTGCAAAAGTGTTGATATTGTTTCACCTCTAGAGTCCATAGGGTTAAGATATGCTTACTTTACAGTACAGTTCTCCCTGTATTGAAATGTGTGTTTCCTCTGTCAGTGGGATATTCATGATTTTGATCCATTTCAAAGATTTGTCTTACAGAAAAGTTGTTTCAGCTCTTTTGATTTGGAGTTTTTGTCTCTTATTCATCATCACCAAATGAACATCAGTGCTCGGATGCTGACCAACCTACATATGTATCCATTCTTTCAGCACCTGCCATGCATATTCATTCAAATTTCATCCGCTGACACACATTTTGATTGTGTGATTGTTGGGGTTTTTGAGCACACCGGTTGGCAGGACCAGTTACTCCTTTGTTTAGATCCCCGAAATGGACAACTTAAATTTTCTTTTTATTTTATTTATTTGTTATTTGTTTTTTTTTTTTATTTATCTCAAAGGGTCTGTCTGAACCTTCGTAACATCATCTTAAAAGTAGCCTATCTCTTGAGCAGTCTACAGGAGAGATGGATGCGCTGTACTACTGCGCGCCGCGCAACGTCACTGTAGGCTGACGGACTGCACGGCACGGATAATGTGGTACATCGGCGTGGTCATCGCTTCTGTTTACGGTGTGATAAGTGTTTTGGGTCTAATTGGCAACATCACGCTCATCAAAACGTTTTGCTCTTCCAAATCCATTCGCAATGTGCCCAATCTCTTCATGTCGAGTCTTGCGCTCGGAGACGTTTTGCTGCTGGTGACCTGTGCTCCGGTGGACGCGAGCCGCTACCTGTCAGAAGAGTGGCTGTTCGGGAGAGTGGGCTGTAAAGTCATCCCTTTCATTCAGCTCACCTCGGTCGGGGTGTCTGTGTTCACTCTCACAGCTCTGTCTGCTGACAGGTAAGTTTTTATTTTAAAAATAATTTACTGTCACAGAAAAGCGCATGTCAACGGAAATGATCCAAATATTGCTTATCTACTGCTGCGTTTGTTGTTTTTTTCTGAAGCAGCTCATTCTGTTAACAATGGCTCGAGTGATGGTTAATCTTATGAATCCAGAAATAAATATAAGCTTTGCTTCAGAGCAAAAATGTAACTAAGCATGTTTTCATCTGAAGAAAATTAGGTATGATTTTCTTTTCTTTCTCTGATTCCACCTTTGAAATAAATGACACTGACATTATATTTGTGGGTGATTAATTTCATACTCAAAAAAACAGATGTTTTACAGCACTGGTTGTCCGTGGAAAACGTGAATGGCAAAGCTGTAATGTGCAAATGTGTTACAGGCTTCAAACTGAGCTTTTAACCGGAATAAACAAACAATCAAACATTAAAAAAAAGGCAACAAAACAAAACAACATCTTTTCAATCATGGACATCATAAGACCATTTCTTTTGGAAAATGTTCCTGTTTTTACAGTTAAATGGTTAGACAGTCAAGAAATTGAGCAAAAATGTCCAAATAGCCCCTTTTTCTGAAAAAATCTATTTGAGCTTGACATCCCTTCATTTTGTGATGCTTTGCAAAATTTAAATAAATACAGAATGTAGTGATCTGAAAATCCTTTCAACCCTTATTTTAAAGGAACTACTAGAGAAACATAAGAGCATTGTCAATATGTATAAAATAACAAATAATTAGCTGTTTACAAAATTAGATTAAAAATAGATTCAATTGTGAATTGAATGGCAGCAAGATGATTTTAATAAAGAAGCAGGGATGCTTTGTGTAATGCTGAAAGTTATTGGGACATCTCAAAAATTAGGTTCTAATGTGTAGAGAAGACAATTCTTACAGAAATAAAGAAGGGGAGGGGCTCACTGTAAAAGACTGAGTTGGCAAATTGTTTAACAATTTAAAAGCAACATTTCTGTATGGAGATGTATGGATAGTAAAAAGAATTTTAGCATTTAATCATCTATAGTATCATTTAAAGGTTTGGAGTATACAGAAAAAACATCTCAGTGCACTAAAGGTGTGTTTTCTTCAGCCACTCAGACAAAAACTGTTGGATGCATTCCATGTTGAAGATGTGCTGCCAGACAGAGAGATCAAGATACATGGCATCCTCCAAGAGATAGTCTTATAAGACAACAGACCTGATCTTTGGATAAAAATGCATCTCATGTTACATGTGGCAGTGAAGTCTCCAGCCAATGGGGCAGAGTTGTATCGATGATGCAAATTCAAACGCACCTAAGAACAGGAAAGTATTGTGTCATGCCTGCTCCTCCTCTACCCAGGTCCAACAAGTCCTCCAACAGTCTGAGGTCAGCTGACCTGGGTAGAGGAGGAGGATCATTGGTCTAGACTACAATTCCCAGGATTCACCAGTCACAGTCATGTGGGCAGCACCTGTGCGCTCCTCCTTTACCTCATGTGTCTCACCTGCGTCCCTGCCTATTTTAACCCTGTGTTCTCCCAGCATCCTGGTGTAGTCTTGTTTGCTCATGTCTCTACATGAGGTCTTGTTTACACTGACTAACTTGCTTCAGTAGTTCATTTCTACATTATCATCCAAGCTAGCTTATCATTAAATGCCCTGAATCTGACGTCTGCACTTGAGTCCGCCTGCTGATTTCCAAACACTTGCATATTGAGACTGGAGGTGGAGATTGTGTCTGATGTCTTTCATCTGACTTCGTTGACACTCCTGTTTATGTGATCACATTGAAGGACAAAACTAAGGAAATAATAAATGATTCCAATTTATCAGTAAAAGCTGTCAGCGTTGCATTGGCTGAGGTACATCTGAGGGTTTTATTCAGAGTTGGTTTATTGATAGTATTGCATAGGAAACCTGTAGTAGGCTGTTAGCAGTAGAGCAGACAGTTGTACACGGCCATGCTGTTTCAAAGCTGTTATAATAAAATGTAATAGTATTTGCAATAATATTTTGGTTCTTGATTACATACGATATTCACCCTCAGCAGCAGAAGGAGCTGTAAAAGTATTAGGAATATCTGAACAGAAATACCAGCTTGACTGGTATACCAGCATACCAGTCATGGGTCTTAGTTGTATTAGAAATAGGCATTAACATAGTGATACCACTTCATGTGTGAACATCGAACAACAGGAAGTGTGGCTTAACAAAAAGAACATATTATCAGCATTGTTACTGATGATCATATTTCCCAAAGTAATAACCATAACCAGTGGTAGATGGCGGCACTTCCCATTGCACTTGGACTGTGAACATAGTATGTGTTCTTTTGTTCCCGCATCATCAGCCTAAACTTACTAATTAATGTAACAAATTTTGAGAGCAGATTCCTACGAGATCTGAAAGGTTGAGAGAAAGGTTCTGAATTGTTTTTTTGAGCATCTCATAATATTAAGCTACATACGGAGCGGCTGTGCCTGCGAGGTGTTGTGAATATACTTACTCCAACCAGAAGGTTGTGGATCAATCTGCAGCCCTGTATCTTGCTGAAGTGTAATTGTTCAGGGTTCCAATTAACCAGTCATCCTGGCTATTGCAAAGTTTTAAATAAACTGTGATTGCATACCACAACTTAGGTGAAAATGTCTGTACATCTGATGGATCATATTGATTCTGGCCTTTAGTTTTCCAGTTATGCACGTCCCAAAGCTAAATTCATGAGGATTCAGTTCTTTAATAAATCATCACAATGTCAAATATCACCTTATTATAATTCACTTATTAATTTATTTTCCACATAGACTTTAATCATATTTTTCATTTACAATTGTAACAATAATCATAACTTATGTGGATTTGTGTAATATAAAAGGTGAAAATAAAGCCCTTTGGTTTCCATGGCCTGACCACTGTTGCCAGGATACTGTACAATTTTCTATAAAGTCTATTTAAAGTCATATTTTTGTTGCTTGAAGGTATGGATTCCTATCTCATAATTCTTAATTCAACTTTTGGATTATATGGAGGCAGTAGTTGTTGCACTATTGTTGTGAGGCACAATCATCTTGCCAGTGACCCTAAAATACTCAATCATGGAGAGCGTTTTAAACCTTTTGATGCAGCAGTGGTGAAAGGAAAGGAGGTTCCTGTGGGAGTATTGAACAAAGGGAAGTGCAAACTGACATGTGCCAGTTTTATACCTTTCAGCCTCTCATATGTATCAGCTTCTTCACAGACCTGAGAAGATTCTTCACAAGGAAATGATTTTTGTGCAAATCTACTCACAGAGTTAAAAATGTTTAATGAATAAGACCCATTATATGTCATCTTCAAGTTAAAAAAGGTAAAATAAAATAAAAAAAAGAGTTTTTTTTTGTTTTGTTTTTTTAAATCTGAAAATAATCTCTTTATCTATCAGATACAGGGCCATAGTGAAACCCCTGGACATCCAAACCTCAGCCAGCACTACCAGCATTGTCCTGCGGGCGGCATTCATCTGGGTCTTTTCCCTGATCTTGGCTATTCCTGAGGCTGTTTATTCTGACCTCCACACGTTTAATGTCACCTTTAACGAGAGCTTCGTCACCTGCGCTCCCTATCCCCATGCCGGGAAGCTGCACCCTCAGATTCACTCCATGGCCTCCTTCCTCATTTTCTACGTAATTCCCCTGCTGGTGATTTCCATGTACTACACCTTCATAGCCCAAAGCCTGATAAGAAGTGCCTCTGACCTTCCAGTGGAGGGGAATGCACATGCAAGACGACAGGTCAGTGCTAAACTGTAATTTTCAGAGCTATAGACTATCCTGGAATATTCTCAGTCACTTCAATAAATGTCATAGTTGCTGAAAAGTCTCCTATTAGTTCATTTACTTAGAATTTCTCATATAGAATGAATCTTAAATAGCATGTTTTTAAGAATAATTAGACATCCATCTGGACATCATTTGCTCTGAATATCTTTACATCCATTTTTTACAGCTTATTTTGGTCCTATTGAAGAGACAGCACTTCAAGCTAAGCTGCCAAGACCATGATGTTCCTTACAAGCTCCTTAAATTCATACCAAAACATTCCCAATTAAAAGCTGCGGAAAATGACTAATACAGTAAAAACAACAAAAACCAAAACAAAACATAAATGCAACAATTTTTAAAAGTTGCAGACAGAAGAAATATTGCATTTGTTACTTCTATTCCTGCACTACAAGCCTCCAGCACATTTCAAAAATATGTGACAGAAAATCTTTTACAATTCTGTAAGGGTTGTTAGTCCTTCTCACATTCCTCATTGAGAATAGCAAGCTTTGAAGTGTTTCAGTTGTAATTTTGTCTCTTTTGTCCTCCAAAGACGTCAAAGTTGTGTAGCAGTATGCATTAGTCATTGTCATAATTTCACTTTCCAAATTCTCCATTAATTGTTTTGCATCAAACCCTCTTCTTCCTCAGCTGTGCCTCTGTAATGTGTGCTGACTGGTTTTTACATTCTCTCACAAAAAGTACACTGTCCCCCCCGCGAGACAAATATAAAACTTTAAAGCTGCCATCAGAGAAGTGTAGATCTGTTAAGGGTACAAGCTCATACCTTTATAGACCTTTTTGGACTTTGGAATTACTGGCAGCTCTACTGATGGTCCACTATGGCTGCCTGGCGCCAAAGGAGCCTCTGATGGGCGTTCGGTGAAGGAGAGACGAGCGCTGACACCATGGCTGAGAGGACAGTATCACTGTCACAGTGACAAGAACCACGCATTGTGTCAGTCAGTGGCACGTCACGCTGTCAGTCATACCTGACACGATAGGTTGGAAGGGGAAGGTGTGCCTTCCCTGGAACTGTTTGGGTTGTTTTTTTTGTTTTTGTTTTTTCAGAGTGACTTTCAGAGTTTCAAATCGAAAAGCAGCGAGAGAACACTGCTGTGATCGCAAACTCGCAGCTGCGTGGACGAAACTCTGAAAGATGAATGTTGCAGAGTTGTAAACCTTTCAGATCTCATGTTACGAGGTTTCAAACATAATGTGGTGGGAGAACTGTGCCGTATTTGAAACTCTGAAAATTTAAGCTTGAAAAACATCAAGGGTGCAACAAGAGGTTTGAATCTCTGAAACTGTGAGGCTGAAACTCTATAATATGCATGCCGCAATTATGAAACATAAAAATGCAAGCAAAAAATTATGCTTGCAGAGATTCAAAACTTTTTTCAGACTTTCAAAACTTTATTTCGGGTTTTAAATTTTCAAACACTGATTTTCAAGGTTTCAAAACTTTTTCTTTCAGTTTCAGATGGCAGTATTCTCGCCTCATAGAAGCAGACACATGGACTTAGACTGTGATATATTCCATATTAAAAGAGTTTCTAAATGGTTCATTTTTCATTTGTTTTTTTCCAAAACTTTTCTGATCTTGGGTTGTAAATTGTGTTTCCAGATCCCTTAGCATTAGTTGTTAACCTATGTCTTTTTGATTATTATCATTATTAATCCTGTTAGTAGCAAATATAAAAATGTTTTCTTTCAGAACAAAACTGCAATATTTCTTTCACTGAGAATTTTGAAACCATTCTCAACAGGTTGAATCGAGAAAGCGCTTGGCCAAGATGGTTCTGGTGTTTGTTGGTCTGTTTGCAGTTTGCTGGCTGCCCAGTCACATCATCTACTTGTACCGCTCCTATCACTACTCGCAGGTAGACAATGCATTTGCATGTGTTCACTTTCCAAGGATATTCTCAAGTTTTACTGTGAATGACATTTTAACCTCATATCTAAATGAATTGAAAATTGAATTGAAATGAGTTTGGAAAAAGAAGCTACAATGAGTCATAATTTTACAGAACATATTCCACAATATGTTTGTCTGAAAAGTCTGTTCACATAATACATAACAGTTCATATCACATGAATATCACAAAAATGTAGGACATTTTATGCAAAACATAAATCTGGACTAAGTTTGTGTACCTTCAGTAACCATTGATAACATATTTGTTAACATCCCATGTACACACACACACA
>JBAMYA010046500.1:0-10986 GCA_037176975.1 Arrhamphus sclerolepis | reverse complement strand
CGCCCTGAGTACCTCAAGTCTCTGGATGTTGTGGGGCTGTCTTGGTTGACACGTCTCTGCAACATCGCATGGCAGTCAGGGACAGTACCTCTGGAATGGCAGACCGGGGTGGTGGGCTTTCTAAAAAGGGGGACCGGTGGGTGTGTTCCAACTATCGAGAGATCACACTCCTCAGCCTCCCGGGAAAGTCTATTCCAGGGTACTGGAGAGGAGACTCCAGCTGATGGTCAAACCTCGGATACAGGAGGACCAATGCGGTTTTCGTCCTGGCCGTGGAACACTGGACCAGCTCTATACCTTCCATAGGATGCTCGAGGGTTCATGGGAGTTTGCCCAACCAGTCCACATGTGTTTTGTGGACTTGGAGAAGGCGTTCGACCGTGTCCCTCATGTCATTCTGTGGGAGGTGCTCGTACAGGGACCGGAGCAGGAGCTTGGTTCGCATTGCCGGCATTAAGTCAGACCTGTTTCCAGAGCATGTTGGACTCCGGCAGGGCTGCCCTTTGACACCGGTTCTGTTCATTATTTTTATGGACACAATTTCTAGGCACAGCCAGGGGCCAGAGGGGGTCCGGTTTGTGAACAACTGGATTTCATCTCTGCTTTTTGCAGATCGTGTGGTCTTGTTGGCTCCTGGATGGGTGCAGCAGCTGGAGTAATGCGGTCGTTGTATCGGTCTGTCGTGGTGAAGAAGGAGCTGAGCCGAAAGGTGAAGCTTTTGATTTACTGGTCAATCTACATTCCTACCCTCACTTATGGGCATGAATTTTGGGTCATGACCGAAAGAACAAGATCCCAGATACAAGCGGCTGAGATGAGCTTCCTCCGTATACAGCTGTATACAGCTTACTGACTTTCTCCTGTCTAACAATGCTTTTGATACTTTCCAATCAGGCTTTAAGCTCCACCACAGCACTGAGACGGCTCTGATCAAAGTGACTAACGATGTCCGCCTAAACACAGATTCAGGAAAATTCTCAGTCTTAGTTCTGCTGGACCTAAGTCCTGCCTTTGACACAGTTGACCATGTGTTCTCATTAGAGAGGTTAGAAGACTGGGTGGGAATCTCTGGGACTGCTTTAAACTGGTTCAGGTCCTATCTTGGGGACAGGAGATACATTGTTGAAATTGGTAACTGTGTCTCAGACCAAATCGCTATGACCTGCGGGTTCCCCAGGGCTCAATCCTGGGACCCCTATTGTTCAATCTATACATGCTTCCATTTGGCTAGCTAATACACAGCTATAATGTATCCTACCACTACTATGCAGATGACAATCAGATCTACGTGTCACTGATGGCTGAAGAACATGGACCTGCAGGATCATTGTGTCACTGCCTCGAACAGATCAGTGTGTGGATGCAAAACAATTTTCTCCAGCTAAACTCCACAGCTCCAGCCACATTAAA
Organism: Arrhamphus sclerolepis; assembly: GCA_037176975.1. Taxonomy (NCBI): domain Eukaryota; kingdom Metazoa; phylum Chordata; class Actinopteri; order Beloniformes; family Hemiramphidae; genus Arrhamphus; species Arrhamphus sclerolepis. The sequence goes on along the minus strand of JBAMYA010046500.1, from coordinate 9,576 downwards.
TCAATAACATCAGTAGCTTTTTTATCATCTAAAAACATTGCCAGCATCAAAGAGCAAGTGTCTAAACCAGACTTAGAAAGACTAACCCATGCATTTGTCTCCAGCAAGGTAAGACTATTGTAAGGGCCTGCTGACTGTGCTCTCTAAGACAGCTGAAGTACATCCTGAATGCTGCTGCTTCAGTCTTGACTAGAAGCAGGAAATACCACCACATTAGTCCAGTGCTCAGGTCTCTGCACTGACTTCTTGTTGCTTTAAAATAGCTCTGCTTGTGTACAAGTCTCCTCGGGGTCCAGCACCAAAGTACATCTCTGATATGTTAGAGCCCCATAAACCAACTCAGACTCTGATAACCTCAAGGAGTGGTCTCCTGCTGGTGTCCAGAGTCAGGACTAAACAAGGTGAAGCTGCATTTCAGTTTTGTGTTCCTAAAATCTGGAACAGTCTTCCAGAAGATGTGAGACAGGTCTCAACCTGAACAAAGTTCAAATCCAGGCTGAAAACAGTTCTATTTAGCTGTGGAGACAACTGGAAGGATTTTAGCTGCACTCTCCCTTTTTAATTTATTGAAATAATAATTATTTTTATGTTTTATGGAAAGATTTCATCTGCCTTTCTGTGATTTTACGTATCTGTAAAGCACTTTGAATTGCCTTGTGTACGAATTGTTCTCAAATAAACTTGCCTTGTATTTTCTTACAACCAACCATCTTGGAGGAACAACTCCACCAACTGTTGTAATGGTTGAGTGTAAACAACAGTGAATTTCAAGAAAACCATGACCACAAAAATGTAGGTCTCTGCCTTAACGCAAGGTTACAGCTCACTCTGTAACTTGTGAGAAAACAAAAAACAAACTTGTCATGCATGGCTTTTGCAGGGCAAAAATATTACAAAAACGGACCAATGAGCAGAAATTGTGGTCAAAAAGTTAAATGACTTACACTTATATAGCTATTTTCAGCTCTACTTCTACAGCCCCAAAGTGCTTTACACTGTAGACATTCACCCACTCACACATTCACATACTGGTTGTCGACAGAGCTGCATCTGAAATCCTTCACTACTCCACTGGTGCTTCCATGCAGAGAACTAACAGATTTTAACTATCAAATAATGAAATTCTTCAACTTCACAATCAATCTTATTACATATTTTATTCAAAACATCCTTCTGCACTACTAAATACGCATTGTCTATTAACCATAAAGGAACATATTTTGTACCAAAAGAATAAGGAATGAAAATAAAAATAAAAATAAAAGATTTGAAGAGCTAAGAGTTTTTTGTAACAACAAAACTTAAAAATGATGACATTCATAAATAAATGGAACTGCACACTCTTTTATGTCTGAGCAATGTCACATGAGTAGAGTTGGGGTATGAGTCGGGCTTGTCGTGAAGTCTGTCCCTCGTCTGGCTGTCACTTTAAGTGAGGGGCAGTTGACTTAGTTTACATTCTCCTGGCCATAAAGCTGGAGGAATTCCTTACAGATTGTTGCAGTCTCCATCTGGGTCTTCGCGTCAAATATTTCACCTACTCCCCCTACCTAGAGGACAGATTGTATGTCCTCAACAGTCCTAAAAGTGGAACATCCTCAGCCAGGGTTCTACACTTCCGGCACAACTGTTGTGGCCCCTCACGTAACAGCAACCTTCATCACTTCATTAGTCGTCACTTTTCTGCAGAGTAGAAATCAGTGTTTTAAGCAAAGATGAGATAATTGTGCCAAAAAACTACCAGTAATAAAAATACAGTGCATGTGATTTAACATGTCTGTTACGCCCGAGGGTCGTGTAGTAGTGCTGCAGCCACGAGAGCTGTCCCAGCTGTGACTGGTTAGGGCTAATAGCTGAGCCATGACCCTTCCATTCAGGAGATTCTTAATAAAATTGATGAAATGTTGCGAAACAATCAGGATGAAATAAATTGATATTCAATTTGAAGTTTCTCTTAAACGGCACATTTATGCAGATACAGCTAGGAGGTTTCAAAAGATGCATCAAGATTTCCTTCATGTGAACAACACCTGTCAGTGTCTCGATCAAAACTGCTACACACCCCTTCTCAGAACCGTAGGAAAATGGGAGACAACACAACAGAGGCCAAGGGTATCAGAACAAAATCAGGAGTTCATTTATTCCACAAAAGACCAAAAGAGCATAATGACGGAAACCAAAGAAATTAATAAAATAAAACAATATAGATTATTAGCAGATATTTAAGAAGGTACAAATTAAAAGTAACTTCTTGACTTCTTTCAGACAATTTCTGTGCTCTGAGTTTCTTTTTGAACTCAATTTTTCTTTTCTTGTCAATCAGCCATCCTACTTACTGGATGTCATTACAGTGACTTAATGGTGACTGCAGGAAGCTATATTATACTTATTACAATAACTTCATATTACAAATAGTACTTACTGCACTTTTGAAGTAGGAAATAGGCTCACATGATCCACTTCTGATGTTGAAAAAAATGTCACAAAACTCACAAACTGATTGATTTCAGGTAACTTTCCATTCTTACTTATCCATCTGTTTTCTTTATATTTTGCTTATGCCATTTCTTGTGTGGAGAAGTACACCCTGAACAGGTGGCCACAACAGGTCCACACAGACCATCAACTATTCACCCTCACACTCACTCCTATGGACAATTTAAAATCACAAATTAACTGAACATGTGTGTTTATGAACTGTGGGAAGAAGCTGACTCAGAGATCACTCAAGCATTGGTGGGAATTCCACAAAGAAAAGCCTCAGAGAAGGCTTTAGGTGACAGTTTAATTACTGTATAATGTATTTAAAGTAAGTAATTATTGCCATCTGGTGGACATTTCTGAACAATGACAGCTGACTGAGGATATGGGTCAATTTATTTTAGTCAAGATTTGTTAAAAAATAAAAATAAAGAAGCAGAGATGCTTTTATACCCAGTAATGCCATAGGGTTTAAAATGTAAGACTATCATGAACATGACATGTGTCAAGATCACAGAGGAATAGCCCCTCTACAATGTTAACGGCCACAACAATCAAACAAAATCAGACTGAAACACGCACTTCCACACTTCAGTCTATGATCTCCATCATATGACAACTCTCACCAGTCTTGACCAAAAAACACATCAGACATACTGATCAGTGGGGAAATTCAAGATGAAGAACACCATGGCCTGTTACTTGTTAGGTTGTTTATGATGTATTGATGATCTCAAGGTCACAAATATAGCAGTCTGCCTCAGGTAGATGAGTTCATTTTCTTTCAGTTAGACAGTATGACTGTAAGGTAGCAGATTTTAACATTATTTTTGATCAGAAACACTTAAGAATATCAGTATAATAGGAATAAAAATCATCTTCAACAACATCAGAATGATGTTTCCGTTCATAGCAAATCAAACAGGATGAACACACTTTTACTGCCTGTAAAGGTAACAATAATCAAGTGTTTTTACCTTTTTCTGCCTCTTTCCTGCAGTAAATGTGATCCTGGAGGTGAACCAGCACGTCAAGCATCTCTAACGACAAACATGCAGTTCTGGATGAGACGAAATAATTCAGTTATATTCTAACTCAACTTTTGATCATTCCTTTATCTATTTTATTTACCTCATTTAACCTATTGTCAATTTTCTCTCTGCAAAAGTCACAGTTGGCTTGAAAGCACCTTTCATTGATGGTACTTTTAAATGTTGCACACTGCAATTCCATGACTGATTGAAGCTGATTTCAAATGGAAGTCATCGCTCAAACACCCTCATGTTAAAATAGCCATTGTTTACAAAAAGTAACTAAATAACCAAATTTTTTGTCATCATTATTTTCACATATTCGTATTTCTTACTCTCCAAATCAGTAAAAGGTTTGGTCACTCGTCCACATAGGTCTAGTTGATGCTAAACTAAAGCACAATTAGCTATTAGCTAAATATACTCTTAAATATTACAAACAGTAAGGGGAAAAAATCCTTTTTTTTTTCACGTTAACTACTTTTTTTCCCTTACAGTTGCTGTGATGAAAGACGATCAGCTTGTTTTATTCTGGGCCAAACGAGCTCTAAAAACCTTTAAATAGCCTAAATGCAGAACATGTATATTTGGGATCTTTTTATTAGCGGTCTGTTTGCGGATGATAAGCATCCACAAGCTTGCTGTCTCTCAAGCAGCAGCAGACATCTCTTTCTGGCAGCCTGTGGCACTGCCGTGGCCAGGGGCTTCCACAGAGTGCCAGCGTATTTGTAAGTTTTTTATTTTTACATTCTCTGAGTGTTCCTCCCACAGTCCAAAGACATGCTCCTTAGGTTAATTGGTGTTCCTAAATTGCCCTTAGGTGTGAATGAGAGTGAATGGTATGTGGCCCTGCGATGGACTGGAGACCTGTCCAGGGTGGACCCCTGTCTTTCGCCCAGAGAGAGCTGGGATAGGCTCCAGCAGACCCCCGTGACCCTGCACAGGAAATAGCGGGTATAGATAATGGATGGATGGATGGAAGATTTCTCAGTACTAGAAGTCATGCTGTACATGATGTACCAAAAATGTTTTGGCCTTCTTCACATTTAGTACTACATTTAATTTATGTTTGGTTTTTGTAGTTTTAATCGATGCAGCATCATGTCTGTTGCCGGGATGTCATCCACGTCACTGGTCACTGGTGTTGTCTGTGATCCTTAAACCAGCTTGCGCTGCTCCTGGTAGCCTGCTTTGGTCATTTTTCATCTGAGCCTGTGTTTTTAGATCTGCGCAGTTAAGAGATGGACTCCTCCCATCAAAGCTGCTTATGATTTATGACCACTCTTTCTCTGGTCTAATAAATCCAGGCCTTAGACTTTTAACTTTGTCTGATCTGAGGATTAAACAATGCAAAAAAAGATACAGTTTGTGCAAGTTTTAAGAATGAGCATGGCTACAAGTTGGTATGCTTAAATACAATATAAGACAGACTTAAAGTTTTCTTTTCATCCGCTGAGTTAAACTCTCAAACAGTCAAGATGGTAAATGCCAAAATTCAGCCAAGTCTGCATGAAGCAGCAGAATCTACTGTTTATTGGTTGATCAGAATGGTTCGTTATTCTTTCATTTCTCTTTGGGGATTAAAGCTTCTGCCCTTTTATGGAACATTATTTCCACGACAGAGTTTTTGGATAGTTTCATGTAATATAAAACACCAAAACTAGACTTATAAGATATAATTGAGTTGCCATTATACTTTGTTTTTCACTAACCATCAAATATACACATTGACTTAAACAGTAAAAAGAAGCTGTGGTGCTAATGTGTTAATGTGAGCATGTTAGCTTTGTCACAGCATTTAGCTTAGTCACAACCTCTTAAGAGTCAGTGTTTATTCATTCAACTCCCCTCTTCTGCTTCATGTATAAAACAAAGCCAAGTATGTTGGGTTTTTTGCTCTTTTTTATCACTAAGAACTTTGAGACTTCAAACAGTCTTCAAAGTCAGCATGAAAGGATTTTCTTTGGGTGTTTAAGTGTGAGGATGTTAGATTCACAAGTGTTAGTAAAAAACAGAAGCATTTAAACACAAGTAGTTTAATTTTATTCGCTGGGGTTGTTTAATGAGTCCGGAGAATGACATGATAAATCCTTTTTAGTTTTTAACGCTCATCCAGCCCCCTCCACATCTCAGACATGGTCCTACACACGTTCACATGCTTTGCTTTCTGAAGGCATCTCATCAGTATTCAGAGCAGCGTGAGGCAGATGAATGATTTTTTTTTTTTTTAAGGCAGAAAATTGCATCCTTTCTGCCCTCTGCTCCTTCTGTGGCATCAGGAGAAACTGGACTGAGACCTGGACCTCCATCATCTGTGCTCCATCTCACGGCTGCTGCAGTTCTTTCCTCCATCTCTCATCACAATATGTCTGTCTCTCCTTCCTCTGCTCGACTCTTCTTCTCCTGTCCATTTCTCTGCGCTTTCCCCCTTGCCACCCCCCGCCCCGACTCCACCACGCTTGTCACCAAGAGGCTTGTGGCAAGAGGCTCGATGGTTGCATAACCACTGCAGCAGCCCACAGGACACCGCATTAAATCATAACACAGTTCCAGGCGTGTGTGTGTGTGTGTGTGTGTGTGTGTGTGTTTATTTGAGCTGCCTATTGTGAAATTTATATTTCTGCCCCAGAGTTGGGTTTGAGAATAGATGAGGCCTTCATTTGATAGGCTCCTCCAGTCAATCTCTTTCCATCTGTGTCCTCCCTTCTGACACGTTGTGACTCCAAAACAAAGGTAAATAATCACAAAAAACATTAAAGTTACCCATGTGCCAGCCACGATGTTCACAACTGCTTTACTGTTAATTGACATGAAAGCAGTTACAAAGTCTCTAAATAGACTGAACTGAAGAGGTGGGTAACTGAATGACATGTTTGGACTCAGTTGTTGTTTCTTTGCATTTTCAGCCACTGTTTTGTTACTAATTTAAACGTTATGAATGACTTAGCTGAGGTTTGGCATTCAAAAAATTATTCAGTCTGCTCCTGGATGACCTTTACTTTATTTTAACACTTAAGGATGCCATTATCTGGTTCTCCATTTGATATAACTTTTGTTTACTGCTGGTTGATTATTTAGATAATGTTTAGAATGCGAACACTGTAAACAAAGATAAAGAACATGTCAAATGCAATCATGTGACATTTCAGTGGTGTGCACATGCTGATATTAGCTATTAGCATGTTACAGCTATGCGCTCATATAGCACCTTTCTAGTCCAGGAACCACTCAAGGCACTTTTACGCACTTTTATAATCAGATTGAGTTATGTAATAGACAAAATTACCCGTGTAATCATGTCTACTATTCCTAAAATTACTTCTGTTACTCCTCTAATTGATCCCATAAATCAAAATACAGTGTAGGATACGTATCTTATGTGCGCACATGATGAAAGATAAGGTTTTTGGGGGGGGGTGTAAATTATTTATTTATTTTATATGTAGAGAGAGAGAGATTCTATTTTTTCAAATATATTATCTGTATTTTCAATGTTCATTTAAAGTTCCTGAAGCAATGTTTCAGATTTGAATTTCCATGCAGCTAATGTGGAATAAGTCACTTGTAAATCAGTGAGGACAGGACCCCATCGGACCCTAGTTTAGATGCTGAAGTGTTTTAACCTGTTTTTGACTGTAACCTCTGACTTCCCAGCGAGTAGAGGAAAAGAGAAATCAATAAGGTCAATCATTGACGATTCTGGGGCCCTCTACTCAGGAATTTCTGTGTGTTCTGTGGTTTAGTGAGCTGAGCAATGATACACCTTGCTGATTCGCATATCTCACAATATAGATATTGACTAAAAACGGGAAACACAAAAGAAAATGCTCCCTGCGCCAGGGAAAATTATATCAGAGCAGCCAGACACCACCAGGAGCTTATATGATCAGATAGCTGAGTCATCCTGAGTTTATTTGTCTGAAGCGATGACCCATCCACCTGGCATTCACAGGAAAAGGTCAACATGTGCTGAAATACTACGTGACAAAATCTAGCAGCTGAAACCTGAATGAAATGTGAATTTCATCAGGAACTAGTTAGTGATTATGAAGACATATTTATTTATGGAATATCTGATCAGTTCACTGACATAAAGTGACAGAAGTCATCATTTCATAAGAGGGACACAGCCTGTTGGCCAATATGACTCCAGCAGGGTTTCTCTAATTTACCTCATTTACAGTAAGTCTTTTTTGTGTGCACACATTAGCAGCAGGATGCCAAAGATGTTTGATGATCCACATCTGTATGTGTATATATGTATATGTACACATGCATTTATATATGTATGTATATATTTATGCCACTGTGAGAACAATATTTGATATACTTATATACGTTCAGCCTCACACAGAGGTTGACAGATCCATACAACACATTTGCTTCTTTGCTTCTGAAAGCTACTGGTTAGCAGAGAGCAGGAGGGGCAGAAAAAGACAGGACAAAGATGGCTGTATTATGCCCATAAATCCTGCTGCAGACTCCCCATCTAGATCCACACGTCAGTTCACATTTCATCTTCCAGCTCCATGCCTGAGTGAACAGTGTAGAGTCACAGCAGTCCAGGTTCAGCTGACAAATACATAAAAATATCGTCTCAGGTTTGTTTTTTTTTCTTTACTTCCTCTTCATTGCTCCACATCTCATTTATCGAGCTCCTATTACTGCATGTCTTCTCTTCAGTGCTCTGTCCAACTCACTCTTGGTTCAGTGTGCCCTTCCCCTCCACTTGCTCGCTTTATGACTCTAACGGTGCATGCGCACATTCAAGGGCTTCCTGTGAGATGACATAGCATCAACAAACAAACCATCCTGTTTTTGTTTCAAGCATCGGTCACATGACCAGCTTTATAATGGCCTCGGGGTGTTACAATGTGTGCGTAAAGTCTGCGCAAGGCAGCGCTGTCTCCTGGCAACATCCACCAGGCTGCTTATTCTATACTGCCCTGTGAGATGAATCACATCTCTGTTCTGATGTGTTCAGCTGTCGTTCTGGCCCAGTGGCTTTTTCTATTCCACTCAGGAACAGCCAGCTCCACATCATGTCCCGTCCAGCACTGCCTCCCTCCCCGTTGTTCCTCATTTTCTCTCTCTTATGTGGCTCCTTTGATCCAAAGCTTCAACTCACCTCTTTGACTCTTTTTCTCTCTCTTATTCTGTCTTTGGCAAATCTTAGTGAAAGACCTCCCTCGGTCTCTCTCCTCATGTGTGGTGTTTTACGTAGACTATAAGAGGGGAGCATGCTGGGATTATCAAAGACAATCAACAGACAACCAGAATTCACATCTCAGCTGCGTAAGCCGTTTGCTGAGTATCTTTCCAATAATTCTAATGTCAGTGGAAATAACTTCTCTCGCAATAATAAAACATTGCAAACTGCTTTAGTTTTGGTGTGTGACTTTATCATCTTTATTGTCCAATCAGACTGAAGACACTGAGCTGGGGTAAAGTTAGTTCATCTTACTGAAATCTACTTACTGTAACAAGCTTAGATGTTGTGTTTTGGTTTCCCATTCAGTTCTTTAAAAGGCTTGTCACTACTGGACCTTGTTGCTGGAGAACATTTATGTCACCTTGATCAGGAGTCGTCTCTATCTTTGTTATAAGCACTCACGTTCATCTGGTGATTCTGCTGGTTGTTTTAGGGTGTTGCAATTTCAGTGACAGTTGAGCTACCAACAGAGCATTTGTAAAGATGAGATAAACACGTGGGCATAGTTTAATACTAACAAAACTATTCCCTTCTCACTCCTTGTCTTTCTGTCTCAATCAGCTTCTTTGCTTTTCTTCCTGGTTAGGTCCCTCCCCCTCTAAAGCTACTCAAATGAAACTCTGCAGGATTATCCCTCAGCCTCTGAGACATGCTGCTCCGGTCAGACGTATCGTTTGCTCTGAGTTTGATTTGAACACGTAAAAGCTGCAAAATTATAGTTTGCAGAACATCTTTTACCATTTGAATCACAGAGGAAATACGTGGATCAAAAATTCCTACATCTTCTAGGACTCTGTTGTTGAGGAGTTGTCTGATTTCAAATTTGTGGATTCTTCTTCTTTTATACTTCAG
>JBAMYA010046499.1:0-10986 GCA_037176975.1 Arrhamphus sclerolepis | reverse complement strand
TCTAAGATTTACGTTCGCCACCAAAGAACAGGGTTTATAGAGACTAACTCCAGAGTTTGGGAGTGGAAAGTATTGAAAGTGTGTGTTATTTCTTCAGACTTCAATCATTCAATCCATCAAAAAAGAATCAACAGCAAAAACTTCTGTTTTCTGTTGACAGAGAAGATTTGGAAAATCTTTCATGGGCTCAACCCACATTCTCAGCTCTTCTTACTCCAAGAAGCATGGTTACAGCAAAGAAATAATCTACTTAACACAAATTTCCTTACTTTTTGTGCTTAGGTTATATATAACTTTAAACAAGACTGCCGTAAGTGTCGTTGAAACCTTTAGGATAAACTTATAATCTGACGGCGCTCACACTTTTAAAAGCGTGACCAGTGGGATTTGAGATTGCAACAAGGATAAAGTATAATTGCTGCAAAAGCGGACAACAGCAATCTGTGAGACTTCAGCCACAGACTATAAAACAAAAGACCACGCTCCTAACTGTGTTGCTTTATATAATATTAGCTTATGAGGTATATTAACATTCTCCCTCCATGTTGGGGTTATGGATGTGAACTTGAGCTATGGGAACCAAAGCAGTTTTTTGATATAAATGGATATAAATATGTTTATTTTGGATGTTAAGTAAACTATTTAACATTGACGTCAACAGAGACTAAACTGGTGGTCAGTGGAGGAACTGCAACTTTCTTCTCTTCCTGGATTGTGTCAGACTAACAGATCCAATGTAGTCCCTCATGTTAGTTTAATTATTTTGGCAATTTACGAATCCATTCATACGAGACATACAAATAAATAAATTACAAATGTTAAATTCAATTTAGTGTATTAAAATTGTATTTATATAGTGTCGATTTACAACAAAGACGTTTTGAGGCACCTCTGTATGGTGGCCGACAGGTGCAAATGCACAACAAATGGTGAAACGAGCGGCAAACACATGTACGATGCAAACTCCAAAACATGCAAATCACGTTGGACCAGACACTCAGTAAAAACAATAAGTTAAGATTTAACATGGGATTTTCAAAAAGAAAGTTGGAGTAAGAAAGAAAGGTTCATTAGACTGCATTTCTTTTTCAAAAAAGAAGTCTTTTGCAATATTATAGAATAGCAGCAGAGTCATGTGGGTAATGTTAGCGTTCTAGACTTTTATTTACAAGTTTGCATCCCTGATGTGTCAATCAACTTTCTTTTTGAAAACTCCCACGTTAAATCTTGACTTCCTGTTTTTAGTGTCTGGTCTGACATGATTTGTTCTTTGTTCAACTCCCCCTAGTGGTCTGGAGCACGTCAGTTTTGTCGAGCGAATTTGCTGTTGTTTTTACTATTTTCAGCATTTTCCAACTTGCCGCCTTTGTCTGTGATTGCAGCATTTTGTTTGAGGTTGCAGCATTTTTTTTGTTTGCAGCGTTTTTCTGTTGCGTTTGTTTTTTTTATTTGTTTGCTTGTTTTGGAGTTTGCATCATACATATGTTTGCAGCTCGTTTTGCCGTTTGCTGCGCGTTTGCACCTGTCGGCCACCGTACTTCTGAGAAACTCCGAGCAAAACAAAAAAGACATGCATATGAAAACCTGCCTCCTCCGGAGGATACCCAGGTGGTTCCAGGCCTGCCTAGTGGTATCAGCATGTACGTTGTTTTCCTCTGTGGTCCCCTTCCAGTTGGACATGCCTGAAACATTTCCCCCGGTATGTGGCAAAGCCTAAAGACAAGAAAAAACTCCCTCTTGAGCAGGACCTGAGTCAGTTAGAAGAAATGAGGAGGGAGACAGGACAGAGAGGATGAAGTACAGAGAGAGGAGAGGTACAAATATATATATATATATATGTATATATATATGTTCAGTGGACAACAGGGCTCCCCCCAGCAGCTTAGACCAGCATAGCTAGGAGGTTGTCTAAGAGACTACAGAGTTAAAGGCTTTATCAAAAAGGAAGGACTTAAGCCTAACCTTAAATGTAGAGAGGGAGTCTGCCTCCTGCACCAAGGCTGGGAGTTGATTCCATAATAGAGGGGCCTGATAAAGGCTCTGCCACCCTTTTCAGATCTACAGATTCTTGGAACAGCAAGAAAATCTGCAATGTGTACAATGCATTGTCTCGTGTCCAGGAGGGTTAGACGGACTCTGCTCTGAAGGTAAAAGAGAGCAGAGCTACATCTATAAGAATACTATTCTATATGAATGTGTCTTTACTGTTTGTGGATCTATGTGAATTGTTTTGTTGTCAGTAAACGCCACAAATAAACATCACCTATCTGTGATGGAGGCATACCTCTGGCGCCTGCTTCTGGTGCTGGAGTTGAACTTAGCTGCTTGTCAAGAAAGATGGTCATATTCACTCTTAATCACAGAGACTCGCTCTCATGGGTAGAGAAGCTTAAATAAATAAGACAAAAGAGTAAAGCAGCTGGAGACGGTACAGAGATTTTGTGGAGGAAGACGACGAGGGAACATACAGTGCTAACAGCATGGCAAGTTACGGTTGTTTTTAATCCCTTTGCCTGGTTTCATTAGAGTGAGGCGTCATTCGTCATCGATCACTGGTTGTCATGGAGGATATGGTGCAGCCTTGAGCTGTGCTCCATCCTGCTACATGCTGGGCTCTTAATGGAATGATTCAGTCGGAGTCAGCGGGCAGAGGGATGCAGCCACACAGATGGAAAAAGGTCGCAGGACTGTTTAACCCCTCTGGCTGAAAGTTAGATAGTAAGATTGGTGCGCAGTGTGGCAGGAGGGTTTTAATGGCGTCCAGTGTTGTGTGGTGCATAGCGAGTTGAGTACATTTCCTTCATGGGTCAAGAGATGCAACTGTTTTGAGTCTTCTAGCAGTCCCAGCATACGGCCAACCATCTAATTAGCTTCATCCTGATTTCTGAGCATCATTTACTCAACCTCCAAAAGTTTTGTCTTTTAGCTTTCCATTTATAGTTTTTATACTTTCAGTTTTTAGTCTGAATGTTTGAGCTTTGGCTGAGTGCAGGCCAAAAGGAGGTAAAAAAAGACGCCAACTATTCTCTGATCATGATAAGAGACATTTATTGTCTTTTTGTTGAAAGATAATCAACATCCAAACGCTGACCAGCGCATGGCACCGGTCAAACTGGACAAACCTTTGATGATGTCACAGTGTCAGGTTTCTGAAGAGTGGGGTGTGTTATAAATACAGAGATTTATTTCTGTCGTAGCCGCGATTCAGCGTAAGTTCAGTCGCACAGTGGACTGTTTCACAAAATGGAAAGATCATTATTTGTTATAAACTTGATTATAAATGGGAAATATAACACTTTTTCAAACTTAATCAATGGGAATTTTGCATATTTAAGCTTTAGGCTGCACTTCTTAAACTGTCAGTTGGTTGATGAAATAGAATTGATCTTCTGGCAGATGTCATGAGGCCATGGTGGCCGTGACTGGATGCAACCGGTGCTACCCCCAAAAACGGAGCAATGTCATTCGCTAACATGTACATGTTCTTACAATCAGTACAAAATTTTATGCAGTGTTCATGAATCTGGAGGAGGTTTTTTTGAAAGAAGATGATTTATGATTATTTCATTAATTAGGACTCTAGACAGTTCGGTCTAAAAAAACAGCTGGTGGTTAAGTGCCAGTAACTTGAATGCGCCCATTCCAATTTTTTGTGTTTCTAATGGCCTTTATTGAGAGTATAGAGACAGGAAATAGGACAGAGAGAGAATTTGGAAGACATGCAGCAATGGGTTGCAGGCTGGGAATCAAACCTACAACTGCTTCAGCAGGACTGTAGCCTCAGTATGTGGGCTGCTTGCAGCAACCACTGCGCCACCCAGCAGCCCCTGTTATAATTTTTGGCTTTTATATGTAATGTTGTAAACGGTGCCAAAGGGGCTTGAGAGAGGCAGAAAGACGGTGAGTTCCCAAACAAAGCTGCTCAGCTGTAGGGCAAGCGAGGAAATAAAAAGATTAAAAGTTTGGATGACAACCATGGTGATAAACACTAAAGAGCCAGAAAACATTTACCAAAAATGAAATACGGTATCAGACCACTGAAAACACTTGTAGAGTGGAGAGTGTGTGAGCATGTGACTAAAAACAGAAATGAAGGACTTCACGTTACTTGAGCTGTTACTACACTTGGACATTCGCTTAATCAAAGTTTAAAACCAGCTGGTGCAGATGAACTGAGGTTCAACAGACTTTGATTATGGAGAACAAACAGTCTCGTCGGTGGTGGTGCTCTAGATTTGTTATTACAGTTCAGAAACGAGAAGATATAAAAATCCTGTGAGTAGACAAAATGCTTCTCAACACACAGAGATCGTTGTGTCCAATGTTTGCCAGAGGTAGGACAAAGCCATTGTTTGCCAAATCTCAAGTCCTGAGTCAGGTCCGGAGTTGGAACTTGCCCGTCTTGACTCCAGACTTGACTGTCTCAATTCAAGTCCAGAATCGAGATGAGCAGGTCCCGAGTGAAGTCTCTGGTTGAGACATGGAAGTCCCAAGACGAGACATACAAGTCCGGACTCGAAACAGTCAAATCTCAAGTCTCAAGTTGCATTTTCTTTTTACATTTTGTCAAATTAAGTCTAAAGTCATCAAATTAATGACTCGAGTCTGACTCAAGTCCAAGTCATGTCCAGACGTCTGGCGTTTGCACTCAGGTTTTATTGCTGCAGTCTTTTCATCACTGTGTCTTTAGCTTTTGGAAAAACCACTTGTACCCAAAGTTTTTACTAAAACAAGACAGGAGTTGGTGCTCAAACAATATATGTTTTGTTTTTTTCCCAAAGGATGTGTCTGGAATAAAGGAGGCCGTCCTGCAAGTGGTGTCGTCCAATATTTGGGTCGATACTGCATTTCCTTCTCTGGTTTCACACATTCAAAATATACTTTTTCAAAGTGCAAGTTTGATTTTCTATTAAGTGGAGTTTTTTTTTTTTTTTTTCCTTTCCTTTGCTGTGTTTCTACAATTGAGGCCACAGTTGTTCAACGGCAGCTCCTCCACACAAAGAAGACAGCTCTGCACTTGCTCTGCACTTCATGCTGTGACCATATGTGATATCAGTGCTGCGAATTTACTGGTGATGCAATTAAAAGCCGAGCATTTTCTAGTAAGCTGGACAAAAACACTGCATCAAACATGGAGTGATCTTTTGTTTAAGGGAATCATAAAAACAGAAGGCTTTGACAGAATGAGTCAAACACATGAGATGATGGTGGAAGCTGGAGTACGGGAAATTCAGTCCTTCACAGTGAGACAAATTGTTCCATTAGCGACTTGCTGTCCTTTCAATTTCTCAGCCTGTTGATTATCAGCTAAAGAGCTCTGTCTGTCACAACGGGAGCCTAACTTGGCATGTCTTCCTGGCTACTCCTCAGCTAAGGCCCCCTGTAATAAGCCTGTGCTCTCGACGTTCAGCGGCAGATTGCTTTGATGCTCCTGTTTACCCGGCTTCTCTCGGCTCACCGTACAGACATGCACAAATCCACCCACTCTCCCGCCCCTCCGCCTGAAAATTAGAGCAGCGTGCTGGCTCGTGGTAATGGAAAAAAAATGGGACGGTGCAATCCTCACAAATGGAAATCAGCTTGGTATTGTCAGTCACTTTGGTGTAATGCAGTTAGACGTCCATTTCCAATTTCCATCACCTTCTTGGTTTGAGTTGTGCTTCTCCGGCTCGACCAGGCTAATCAAGAGCTTATACTTAGCAGATAGACGAATACATAGAGCTGCATATTTCACCCCTAAGGATGAAATAAGAGAACAGCAGCAGAAATCAATTGGCTGTGGCTTAGACATTCACTAATGCCTCAGAGTCGGGGCTGAATGCTAATGTTGTTCTAGCTCTAGATCAATGCCCCGTGGAGATGGACAGCCAGCACTCTCAGTCTCTCTGACCCTCTTTTAACTGCTTTTATTCACAAAAATTTATAAAGTTTAAGTAGATTTCTTTTGCTCAGTTAAATCTACTCTTGCATATAGTTGAAATTTTGTGAAATTTCGTTGTGTTGTACTGGTAATTACAGTGGTAAAGGTGAAAATGGCCATATTTGGCAACTTGCATGCGGTAATTAATTCTTTGCACTATTAAATAATAAGTCCTCTCACATTAGATGGGAGTAGACTCTGTCACCCAGGTCACGGTAAGTCTCAAAGGCTTGAATCAAAGCATTAGCACTCAGTTATAAAATCCTAATTCCCAAAAGATTGAGACGGTGTGTGAATAAAAACAGAATTCAATCATTTGCAAATCGTATATGCCCATATTTAGTATTTACATATTTTATTATTTTCCTAACAGAACATATCACAGAGAACAAAAGAACATATCAAATGCTGAAAGTGAGACATTAAGATACAAATATGGGTTTATCGGATTTGCAAATCATTGAATTCTGTGTTTTTTAAATTTCCAATTTGGAATTGGGATTGTAGTTTATGGGAATGTTTGAAAAAAAGAAAACTAATTTTAATATCAATCCGGGATTTTCTCAAAAATGGTCTGAAAACAGGCAGTTTAGCCACCTGGAGGTAGTTTGTTTTCGTGACGTCCAACATGATGACGAGTCAGCGGTCATTTGAATCAGCTTTGACATCAACTGTTAATTAAAAACGTCCGTGACAATCTCTTAGGGATTGTGGTGGATGAGGTCCATCTCATTTACGATTGGTAAGAAACATCTGGTAAACTTGCTCTAATGACAAAGGAAACTATTCAAGAAGTAATCTGAACATGATTGGCCAACGTTAGACGGAACCAGCAGTTACGTCTTTTAAAGAAAGTTGTTGAGTGTTTGAGACCGCTGGTGATTCTCAATTCAGCGTGCAAAAACAGATCATCAGATTCCATTTTCATTATTCTGGCGTCTCTCCACAACATTCTCCTGCTCACTAGTTTACATCGCTCTCCATGAATTACTTTGTTCGTTGCTCTGATTGGTTGTAGCACTAACCAACTGCGTGCAGAGGCAATTTGAGAAAGAAAGGTTGGTCTCCTGGATCAGGAGGTGCTATGGTTCATTTTCACACCCTACATCTGTCCAGATGTGGCTCTGATGTATCAGGCTATAAGAGGAAGACCAGGTAGAAAGATGTTAAAGATGCAGCAGTGTTTCACGCAACTACAAATATAGTGTCTATTTTCATCCACAAAGTGAACACAATAGAACCCAGACACGATGCTGCTGATTATAACACTCTTATAATTGCTTATTTACAGTCTAGAATGTGTTTGTTTATATGCTTATTTTCAGTCCTACAGTTGGGTTAGCATTTACTTATTTCATTCCAGTAAATATACATATATAAAATTTTATTTACTTTATTGATCCCCAGTGAATACATTTTTCATTTTTCCCAAAATGGTTGTATTATTGGAGATTATATTTTTTGTCCATGTTATTTGTGGTGTTGTTTTGAGGAATAATGGTTTATCAGATAATAAACTGCTGCTCAGCATGTCAGAAAGTTCATATCAGCTCTGACTCAGTATCAGAGGTATCAAGAGCTCCCCGCTAAACAGTATTACTCATGACACTTAAGTGACCTATATTTATCAATTGGGCCGAGTGCCTCTCTAATGAATCTATAAATCACCAAGGTAAGATAGAAGACGTTATTAATCAGCCTGTTCCACCAAGATCATTTAAGGAAGCGTGTCAATGAGAGTGTAAAAATAGCACTTTGCTTCCTGTGTCCAGTCTCATGGTGACGTTTTAGATCCAGTTTATTTTTTAATGAAACCAGTCTGCATCGGAATTCTGTGGAAATAAGTTGCTCATGTCTGAGAGAACGGCACATGCAGATATAAAACATAACTCCACTTTCTGCATTTCTGATTCGACTTTATGTCTTAATAGATGGTGTGGTAGGATGATTGTTTTATTTTTTTGTAAAGTAATTGTTCTTGATTCTTTTGAAACTCTGCCTGATATCACTGGTCTAGAGGAGATTTCTCTTCAAAACAGCATGATTTTTTCTTTTTTTTTCTTGGAAAGCTTTTGAAATTGGAACAAAAACACCAGAATTACATCACAGTTAGGTGCAATCAGCTCAGTGAGCTGGATTCCTGAGCTGAATTATAAAAGCCTGCAATAAAATATGGATAAGAGAGACACTTTTGAAGAGTTGGACAAGAGTTTGAAATCTGGAAAGGAAAAAGGGGAACTTTTCTCAGTTTGTATTTATTTTGGGCAACATTTGATGACTCTCACCATGAGACCTCTTATCCTCTCAGCAACATAATCCGCTGAACCAATCAAATGCAGTCAAGTAATCCACTTTGAGTAAACCACTCTTATTTTTCATTTAATCGCCTACATCGTACAATAGACTAACTTTAAAGCCATTTATCAGCTAAAGAGACCTGTAACATCTTGTTAATGGCGGCTTGAGGATGAAGAAAATAATTTATTAAGCCCCACACACAAGACAATAACAATCTGAAAGTGATGTAGAAATGAAGGCGAAGACAAAAGTATAGCAGCACATCGAAGACCTGCATGGGGAGCACAAAACTGTCACTGGAGCTCTGCTATGACAGTGCTGCTAAGAGTTTTTAGTGACCCGAATTGACTGTTGACCTTCGCCACGTGTCCATGACACTCTTTCATCTTGTGTTGACTTGCATGTGGACAATAAAAGTACCTCGGGTTGTTTTTCAGAGAGAACCAGTATTCTTCAGCTGCATCCCTGCTTAACAGTGGAGTACTGCAAGGTTCCATGTTGGGCCTCATTTGTTTTGCA
Source organism: Arrhamphus sclerolepis (assembly GCA_037176975.1). Taxonomy (NCBI): domain Eukaryota; kingdom Metazoa; phylum Chordata; class Actinopteri; order Beloniformes; family Hemiramphidae; genus Arrhamphus; species Arrhamphus sclerolepis. Next base: position 2,249 of record JBAMYA010046499.1, on the reverse strand, counting down.
TCATATATGCGTCCTTCAGGGCCACATACAAATGTTGTTTGAGATATAATCCAGGTATGGAATAATTAGTCTACTAGGAGCCTCAGTGCCAACTGCAACTGAGTCCATCATTGGTGCTAAAATGCTTTTAGAAAATCACTGTTGCTCAGTATTAATCCTCTGCGTCGGGTTTTGATGTTGCTTAAATCAGCCCTTTGGGTTATTAGAAACAGTCTGTCCACATTATTGTACATTTCAGTACTGGGCTGCATCCACAGACACGTTTTACAGGAAACTGACTGTTTCTGTTTGTCTTGTTTTATTCTTTTCTTTCAACACAATAAGTGGTCGAACAGTAGAAAACCAATGTAAAACAGTGAACACTGCCTTGAAGAGTGAGTAATCATTTTGTAACTACAGAACACATTTTGCATGTCACCACTTCACAATTTCAAGTTTTAGTTTTTTAATCATATTACTCTTTCTTGTTTAAGTCAAAGTCAGTGGTTGTGATTTAGTTCAACTGCTTCTGTCTGTCCAACTTTGGCAACTTCATTCATCCTCCAGCAGATAGAAAGGTCATGTTTGTCTACAAAGTGAAGATTTCTGTGTCATTTCCAGCAATGAATCATCAGCGGCGCTCTAGAGTCATACATGAGGCGAGCAGATTTAATGATGCACTGGCTGATTAAGTGTTTAGCTTTAATTTAACAATGCACACAGCAGATTGTTTACTTTCCAAACATATGCCACATTAATTGCATGCTTAAGCTCACCCTTTAAGTCCCTAAGTATCAAAGCTTTGTGGATTAGTTTGCTGTCATTTCCTGTTTGGGAAAGCCTTCCATTGTGGTTAAGGGGATTAAGGATCGACTGCCCTTAAGAACAACTGTATATTAATAAGACAGCTGCAGTCAGAACCCGGCCTATGTACTGAATTATAACTACATAAATGAATCAAAGGAAGTCAGGTTACATGCGAGGCTGCGGGCTTTGTTCAGTCTTGATCCGACCTACAGCACCTTCAGAGCGCACTGCCTCTAGACTCACTGCTGAGGCATCCTAATGAGCGTCCAAATGTCACAGACGACCAGGGAAAGGATGGGAAATCGTAGGAAACGGCTTCTACATACACATTTGGTATGCACCAGGAGTTTCTCCGTTAGTCTGGAGAGGCTGTTCTTTTTTGAGAGAAGATTAAGAGGGGTGCGGCATATTCTTTATTTACTGGGATCCATTGGCTGTTTGTGGAACAGTCCAGAGGAGACTGCTGAGACAGTGTTCAGGCAAAAATACTGGTCAAACTACCGTTTCCTTCTGATATGTTAAAGGTTGGGTTGGAGATCTTTTTCTGCAGCATTTCCTGACATTCTTTCTCCACATTCTTTTGCTGCTGTGGCAACCACAAAAAGGGAGCAGCCAGAACAAAATCTATTTATATAATGCTCTATAAATCATTAAGTTTTACTTTGTACATCTGCACCCTCATTGAAGATGTTTGAGCAACTGTCACACATCCAAAATGAAGTAGATATGACAAACGAGAGAATGACAGCAGAGGGCAGGGGTGTCAAAGGGTGTCATCCTGGGTCACATCATCACCATGGCAACCCTTAAATGGGCCAGTTATTCTTTATTATCTCAACCACCTATGTTGTCAAATTTCCCACTAGTTCCTGGAGTCAGTTCCAAAATTAAAATAAACAAAAGTCTTAAAATCTCAAATGTCACAAGATTTGTGACATTTCTCATGAAGCTGAAGCTTTTGTACTAAAAGCACAAATTCTTCTCATATAATCACAACTGAAAAACAAAAGAAATTTCATTTAATTCATAAAATTTTTTTTACATATTCTTTTCAGAAAAAAAGTGGATTTTTTCCATGAAATCTCAAAAAAAATATTAATAAAACCATAAAATTGACACTTTTTGCTAAAATTGCTATTTTTATGTCTTGTAAAATCACAAATTGGGAAAAAAATAAAACTTCTGAAAAAGGGAATTGTAAAAAAGCAACCAAGACATTGTCATATGAACACATATCACAAAATTTAGACATTTTAACTTAAAATTGCAGTTTTCTTGGCAAAGTTCAGCTCTTTGCAATGTTTTGACATAAAATTGTGAGTTGTAAAAATTGTAAATTTTTTTCTATCATTTCAACTTTTGTTCCTTGAATCACATGTTTTTGAATATGTATATATACACACACACACACACACACACACACACACACACACACACACACACACACACACACACACACACAC
>JBAMYA010046498.1:0-10986 GCA_037176975.1 Arrhamphus sclerolepis | reverse complement strand
TAAATAAGAGTAATTCATGGCTGTTTCTCTGGGTTTGAGCTCCTGCCCCCAAAATATTTATGAAATAATAAGAAATTTTATTACATTAGGATCAAAAACAGTGTCATTCAGTAATCATATCAAAAATAAGGTATCGCTTTTGATACTGATATTGAGTGATTTTAAACGGGACTCAACCCTACACAGAAGTTTCCCGTTATTATTCAGTTTTATGAATAATTCCTCCATTAAAAGCCCCCATCTTTAATAAAATAAAATAAATAATTGTTATTAGGTCAGAACAAAGGGGAACGCACTTTTGAACACATCCTTTATCACTTCATGTTGATGGAAAAGGTGCCCCACTCCCTTTTTAATTGCTGTTTAAAACCCACTTTTAAAAGGGAAAAAAAAAAGGAAAAAAGAGGACTTTGCTCTACCAGGAACATTGGGACACACTCTTTGGTCCACGTGAACACACAGATTATGTGTAACACTTGTGACATTTGTGCTTCAGCTCAGCAGAACAGAAGGAGAAATGGCTCTCCGTCCTAAAGAGGTAAACTGCCTCCCTGTGAAGCTCTTCAACTGTGTGCACATCAACATTTTACAAATGACTCTTCATCTCTGCTTTTGTTTGCAGTCACATCAAAGAGGAGAAAGAGAGGGAAGAGCCTAAAACCATCCCTCTGAGAGTGTACGGGAAAGGAATCAATACTTTTGCTGTTGTGAGTCTGCTGGTGTGCAGTAGAGAAGGTAGCAGTCGTACGTGACGTCCCGCCAAGCTGCCGTATAAGTGTCTTGTCTGTCTTCTCCTTTGATTAGACCAAAACGCTGCCTGTCAGCAACTCAGATTCAACCAATGAGGTGATCCGTTTGGCCCTGCAGCAGTTCGGCATCATAGTGAGTAATAAACGCTTCTGTCAGGAAAACCTTTCAGTTTCTTCAGATTGGTTGGAGCAGCTCAAGATGAAGGCTCTAAAGTTCAGCTGGGGCAAAGGTTTCTACCAAACAAACACACTCACTCACAGAAATCCACAAAGGGCTGCGTTCTCTCAGATGTCTTCAGTCTTATAAAGTATAAACAAGTATGTAAAGAGTACAAAAAACTGATGTGATGCTGTTATAACTGCTTTTTGTGTGTTTCTGTTTCCATTCAGGGAAACGTCAAAGAGTACCAACTTTGGGTCATCACCAAGAGGGACAACACACCTTATCCTCTCATTGGTATGCTGCTTCTTCTTCTAACATGTCGTGAAGGTTAATTTATTTTCCTGAGGCCGTAGTTTGATTTTTTAAATTTTTTTTTTATCTTCGATCCTTTCGGATACAAACCTCTGGGTCCTAACAGAGGGCTGAGGTGTTTATTCTCAGACACACTGGTGCCATTGATTTGCAGGGAAGAGTGTGACATAGCTCCGGGGAGGAGATGAGGATGCGCTTACTAAAGGAGCGCTGCTGGCTCTTCTGTCTCAGGTCATGAGTTTCCCTTCAGTATCCAGATGAGTCATGTGAGAAGTTCTGCGCCCCAGGGAAGCGGCGGCAGCGGCAGAGATGCTGCTGCACCACCTGTGGACCGACAGAAGGCCGTGCAGGTGGAACAGCTGCAGGGGTACAAGCACTGTCAGTTTATCCTCAAGCCTCGGCCCGTGGAGCCGCCGCAGCAGCAGCACGTACCTGCAGGTGAATCCCCTCCGCCTCCTGCTACTCTCCTCCAGAGGTGCATGTGCTCACGCGTTTCCTCTGCTCTCCCTTCAGATTTCTCTCAGAAACCTTTCAAGAGGAGGCGTTCGCTCATCACCTGGGCTTTCTGGCGAGGCTCATCGTCTCAGCTGAACGAGCTGTCGCTGGCCGGAGCTGCTCGGGGATGCTTGTTCGGCCAGCCGCTCAGCTCCATATGTTTGGAGGACTCTCTGCCGAAGCCCATCATGGTCAGTGTGCACTCCAAGATAAGATTCATGTAAAAACCAACAAACCAATGCGGGCTGACATGACCCCACATGGTTATTTGCTCTAATTGGCCTTTTTGAAGGGACTTTCTGCAGTCGGTGACCTAAAAGTCCTCTTCTTCTCCAGGACATGCTTGCGTTTCTGTACCACGAGGGTTCGTGGACTCGGGGGATCTTCCGACGGCCGGCGGGGGCTCGGGCTGTCAGGGAGCTGCGGGACTCTCTGGATGCCGGAGGGTTTCAGCTCCCTCTCACGCGGGACCACGTGTTTATCATAGCCGGAGTATTTAAGGTAAAGTGTGTACGATGCAGGAGTGTGTAGCTGTGGAGGCAGCATGCGTGCTGTTTGTGTACATGCATTAGTTTACTTTGTTGACCCACATCTGCACACGCGGCATTAATCAGCTTCTTTGCTCCTCAGCCTCAGTGTGACACGCTCTGCGGCGCAGTTAGCAGGACAAGCTGTTCACAGCACAGGAGCCTACAAAGGCTTGGTCACGTAATCCGGATTATCATCTTGTTATCTGGAGAGATAACAGCTTCTGTGCACAAGTGCTTAAACAGTGCCACATCTTTACAATGCAGCAACGCAAACTACTTATTCGTATTGACGACTGGTGTCAAATCTGGCTGAAAATAAGAGTCAAATATGGAGGAGACTTGCAGCTTATTGTCTAAAGTGTACAATGTCATGTGTCAAACACGGGGGAGGGAGTGTTATGCTGGTGTTTATTGATGATGTCACCGCTGTGGTCCAATCAAGATATTTTAAAGGCAAAGAAAGGAGGTTTCATTGTAAAAATGTTAAGCATTTACACTAAAAAAAATGGCTCTACAGATGTCCAGTCGGTCAGAGTTTGACTTTCACTCCCTTGAATTTTTTGTCTCATGTCATGTTTTGGTTTTTGTTTGTTTATTTTTTTTGCATGTGTTTTCCAGGACTTCTTGCGCAGCATCCCAGGCAGCCTGCTGGGCTGTGAACTACACGAAGAGTGGATGGATGTCCTGGAGGAAGAAGAAGAAGAAGAACAGCAGGTGCAAGACGTTCAGAGGTGACAGACGCGTTACGCTACGTTCTGCAGCCTGATGACACGTGGACGATTTAAAATTTTCTTTATCATCATCATCTTTTTTTTTGTTCTCGTGCAGGATGATTTCGAGGCTTGCCAAAGAGAACGTCCTGCTGCTCCGCTATCTGTTGGCCATGCTGCACGGTATCCGGGGCAACGCTCACGAGAACCAGATGACGGGTTTTAACTTATCGGTGTGCATCGCTCCCAGCTTGCTTTGGCCTCCCGGAGCGCCCTGCAGCCCTGAGGTGGAGGGAGAAGGAACCAGAAAGGTTTGACAGCCGCTAAAGCAAAAATACACTTCTTCGCTGCAGCCGTTTTTCTGCAAATCCCCACAGCGGCGTCTAAACTGATGTTTCTGGGTGAAATATAGATTTAACAGCTAATAACACATTGTGGAATTTGACCCAAATCTCAGACAAGAACGTTCCTGCCACGATGACTTTGACATTTAGGATTGCTACAAGTAAATTAATCTGTCTGAGCACCATAACAAAGACGTTCAGTTGTTTAGTTTGCTGGGTATACAAAACATTTTCAGTTTATTGTTAGATAAGAGCAGCTTTTGTCTGCTTTGAAAAGAAAATAAAAAAAATTAGAGCTATGAGTTAAATGTAAGTCAAGCTACAAAATACCTCAGTGTCACTCGTCGGTGAGATTTCCTCATTGGAGTATCAGCTCCATAAAGAGGCTTAAAGGTTCAATTTTAGTACACGTTGACTTTTTGAAATATTTGTTGAGAACAGTGAACTCTTGAGAAATGTTACAAAACTTCTTACCACCAAATAGCTGCTCAGAAATGAATACTGAAAGCAAAGCACTGAAAAGTCACATTCCTGCCTGGAGCGTTTGAAAATCTAGAAATGATTCCACTGTTGATCTGTTTAATAGCTCAGCGATGGTTGCCATGGCGAAGCATTTATCTCTGGTCCTTCCTCTCATGTGCTGCAGGTTTGTGAGTTGGTGAAGTTCATGATCGAACACTGCCAGCAGATTCTCGGGGAGGAACCGTCCTCTCTGTTCGGGGGGCCTCCGCAGAGACTGGACGATGAGGAGATGGCATCAGGTACACGAGAGACAGAACACTCAGGACAGTTTTAGCCAGTTGGATTTAAAAAAAAAAAATCATTAAAATAACATCAAAATTATTTACCCTCAAGGAACTGTGGAACATTTCCCCAAAAATACTGCAGACACTCATCTGTCAGTGGCTCTTTTGCCCCCATGTGGACAGAGGTGGTATTGCTAGGTAGAGATATTTCCACAGTAAAACATCTGGGGAACATGTGGGGAATCTATGAAGTTGATGGGCCGTTCTCCATAAAATAACAGGCTATAGTCCTAAAGGGCCAACTTAGTTAGGGACATCACATTCAGAGACTGTTGCTGCTTGTCGGCCACAAAAGTTACACTATTGATTACTGATTGGCTTATAAAACACTTTTGGTTAAATACATCCTCATAAAAAATTACTAGTTTAATTTTCTGAAGAGGATTAAAAGTTCAGATCAGATGGTTTATTTTCTGAAGTCATGTACGCACAAGTCAACTTTTTGTTTCTTTTACTTTTTTTTTTTAAATCGATATTTCAGATTTGTTTCTCTTGTCTCATTGATGTCGCCTCCTCTTGTATTTGTCCGGGGGTCTCTAGAGTCCTGGGCGTACCCTCTCACAGACTCCTCCTATGACAGCCTGGAGAACGAGCTGGACGACAGCAGCGGTGGGTCGCCCGGCTACTGCAGCAGACCCCTCAGGCCGAAACCACTACAGGGAAGCCTGGACTCCATCCTCACATTCAGTGACTATGACCAAAACGCCGACCAGGACGCGTGCCACACCAAAACCGGTGGCCTTCGAGGTCTCGCACGGCACCCAGCAGAGAGACGCAGGAGACAGGAGCTCTCCTGCTCCACACAGGGAACTCCATCTGTGGAGATCTCGTCCACGCTGGACTCGCTGTCTCTGGAAGGCCGGCACACACAGCGGCGGTGCTCAGAGCCGGCTATAGCGTACACCAACAAGTTCTGTCCGTACATTTCAAGCAGTGCAGATGGCCTCACCGGTGAGGATGAGGATGGCGAGGAAGAACTTTCCAAGAGGCCCATCATCTCTCGAAGTCGGAGGAGGAGGGCTGGGGTCGACCCCAGGTTAAATGACAGCAGCTCAGCACGTCTAGAGGCCAGCTCCTCCAGCCTGTCATCCACCCCCGCCTCCCCGGCGCCCACCCGCTCCTCCCTCAACTCTCTGGACTCCCTGCAGTCCCTCAGCAGCGAACAAACGGGGTCCACCAGCCAGGCAACCAGGACGCAGCCGCCCTCCACCGCTGTCCCTGCTCCACCCTTCAACATCAGCTCTGCTCAGACCCTCGGTGAACCCCAGAACCGGGGGGTCTGTCCAAAAGACTCCGCCCCCAAAGAACACAGCAGCAAGGGGGTATTAAAGGGCTGCATGGGCCTCCACCCAAATTCATGGCTGAAGAAAGACCGGAGGCTGTCACTGACCCAACAAGAGAGTGTGGAGATGGAAGGAGACGAAAGGACGGAGGTGAGTGGGAAAAATGAGCTGTTTTAGGATCCAGGTCTGTAACTCTGGTTCTGCTAGTACTTATAGCGCAGTCTTTACTTCATAAAGCAAGACTTCTGAAGACATACCACCATCAGTCCGCAGTGAAGCAAACTGTCTATATTATTAACCTGACTGAAGATCTGATCACATTTTATAAAACCAGATTGGAAAACCTCCAAAAATATTGTTCTTCCAGAAAGGCAACTAGTTGACAGGAAACAGGGAAAAAAAAGAAATTGTAGTTACAAGATAAAGGTCCACAAGTAATGTGAACTCTGACTAAAACCAGCTAAGGCACCGAGTGCAAACAGGTCAGTGGCTCCACCGCTGGACTCACATCATCCTTGAAGTGATGATGTAAGACCATGACCTGCAGCTGAGGTCAGACGATGTCCTTGCACGCACTCGTCAGCTCATGCGTATGCGTTTCTCAAACAGGGAGGACCCACTGATAAGTCGCTCACAGCTGGGAAACTTGAGAAAGGAACAGCAAAACCCATCTCCAGCAACCAACCCAAAAAGTCTCGTCGAGGTTCCAAAGACGGGGGAGAACGGGGGAGGCCTAACCAGGGCCCCCACAGCCCCCTGTTCCTGCACCGCTCTACAGGAAACCTCCTCTTCCCCAAATCTAGCTGGTTCCAGTCCTCAGAGTCCCCGCTAACAGTTCAGATCAGCGACATGCACGCCAACGCTGGAGAGGAAGTCGCCAAGAAGCAGGCGAGCGACGGGACTGAACTGAAGCACCCGTCACCATCTGTACTTTCCCAGAACAGCGGCCCATCTCTGTCGCTGTTCAGACGACACAAGACGCACTCCGTAGAGGACTGTAGCGCCCGGCTCTATCAGCGCCGTGGGTCCGAGCCGGGGCGTCAGGTCGTGGATCGAGCCGCCGCCTTCACTCGGGCGAGGCTGCCCAGCGACCCCGGACTGAAGGTGTCTGACGTGGACCGTTTCTGCCTCTCTCCCTGCGCCACCAAAGCAGTGAGGGACTACTTCTCCAGTCACCCACGCAGTAATCCCCAGAGCACCCAGCAGGTGGCGCTGGCCCTGGTGGAGAGTCGCAGGGAGTGGCTGAGGAGATGCAGCGACCCAACTTTAGAGCCCGACTTTGATCAGCTTCTGTTCGCTGAAGAGTCTTACGTTTGATTGTGGAGTTAAACGAGATTAGAGGTAAGCAACACAAAGCAGTGCACTGTTGTACAGACCAGGAGCTGTTGGCTAGTTTCTTTGTTAAATAGAAGATTCCTGATTTGATCTCTGCTGTTTAGCTTTAACATGATGCATTTCACTTAACTCTTAACACAACTCAAAATGCCATTTGTTTGCTCTGGTAGCAAAAAGGACACTGGTGTATTTTAAGACATGAAAGAAAAAAAAAATTACTGCATGATGCTTATTGTCTTTAAGGAAATGTGGCTGATTGTTTTGATCAAAAGTCCTCCAGGCTTATTGGAAAAAAAACAAAACAAAAAACTTTATCAAAGCAGACAGTCTTAGTATTTGGTTTATACTTTTTCATTTTGAGTTTGTGTGAGCAACATCACATGTTGAAAGGAAAAAAAAAAAGCCTGCCAAGTTTAAAGTACCTGTTGCTGCCTTCTTTTATAAACAATTTCTCTCATTTGGATTGCCTCTCTTCAAAACTGGTCCCTCTATTTCTGCTGGAAGAGCCGCATTATTCTCCTACAGGATACGGGAACTCGTAAGCCATGCTTGTACTTGTAAATGTTAAAATGCATCTGTAATTAAGGAGAAATGGGATTTTAAAATCTGTAAATAAGGCCTGAGTGCATGATGGCTTTGTCTTTTCAAAATAAAAGTGCAGCTTATTGTGGATAATATTTCCTTCAGAACCACCATTTCCTGTTGTACCTCTAGAAGCTTCACTTCAACTATGCTCCGGTTATAATTAAGATGTGAATATGGTCTATTTATACTTTTGGAATTTTTTTTTTTAAACACGTCAGTATTAGCATTCAAATTTCAATCATCCTGGCCAGTCACATTCATTCATTCACTTCACAAAAGTTATTATGAAATAGGTCTGATGCCAAATCCATTCATTCCCACCGGTACTGAAGCAAGCACCATGGGGGCGGGGCTTCGTGAGTCACACAGAAGCAGCCAGACGCCACTAACATTCAATTTCTTCTGCTTCAAAGTCAAATCCAGAGTAATTCTTTGCTTAGAGGAACAGAATCAGTGTGGCTGGCCAGTGTGCTCAATGATGCAGTTTTCACACAAGCCTGTACTTTAAATACTCTTGATGCTTTGTATTGTTGCTGCTTTTAATGTGTGAAATAGAAAACACGCCTGTTGCTGTCTTATATCTGCTCCTGCCTACGCCATGTTGACCTTTAAAATCTGCTTTTCCAAATAAAATGAGCTAAAATGTGCGACTGCAAACGTGCTTTTTTTATTTTAAATCTATAGATATTTAAACAGGTGATTTTGTACATAAAACAATTATTGTGATGTATTTAATATACAAAACTGACAGTCCCACACGCAATTAGAAAGTTAAATTTTTATTATTTTTCAACTTAACACAGATATGTGTTCTAGCTATGTACAATCACATGATAAAAATGTTTACATTTTGAATTTGATTAAAAGGTATACATGTGTTAAATGAAAACATACCAGGGGGCTGCAGCATCACAATAATCTTTAAGGCCATGAACTCTTAAACTGTTAGATCTTAGTGAATTTCCATGTGGGGGAAGGAAAAGAAAAAAAGAACCAAAACGAGTGTGAAGTCATGCGAAACAACAACAGGCTGCAGTCTGAGCCTGAATTCATCAATAGTGACATTTCTTTCCTTCCTAACAGTGATTGAGATTTAAAAGACAGATTGTTTGACATTTGTGTCTTAGCTAGGAGGCTGTATACAACTCAAATACTTTTCTATAGTGACAAGATTTTGCAAACTGCTGGTTAGAGTTCAGTCTTACTTAAAAATTCTTGTCTTTATATAAAGCGGAGGACAGTTCTGTAGCATCACTGTAACACTTGTGACCGGGTGCACTACAGTCTACATCCACGTCTCTGAAACCCCCCCACCTCACAGTTAAGACGAGCCTTTGCTTTGTCGGATGTCGGATACGCTCTCTGGGACCCTGGCCACCATCCCCTCCAGAGACTTTGTCAGGCAGATCTGGCAACCCAGACGAGATCTGTGCGGAAACAAAAGGGGAACCTTTATGGCCTTGAACATTGAAACGCCATTAATCCCAAACATTTCAGTTAGTTGGATCATCTTCTGTGTTTCAGTTAAAGACATTTCGCTTATGCTGCAGTTTTTCCTCAGCTCCCTTACGTGTCAGTCAGGCCGTAGGCCAGGTCCAGCATGTCCATCTCCTCGTCTGTGACCGGCCCCAGCTTCTTGTACACGTCCTCGTCAAAGATCAGGTGGCACGTGGAGCATGCCAGCGTTCCCTCACATGCTCCTGCAGCACACAGACGCACAAACTTTTATTCCTTCATCTGCTTGATAAGATTTAATATTTGGGCACCGACTGATATCAGTCCAGATCTGCACCTTTAACTTACCAAAGCCATCGAAGTCAAGGTCCTCGTTGATGACGACATCTAGCAGAGAGTCTCCAGGCGCGCCCTTTACAGTGATCTTCTCCCCATCTCGGTTGATGAAGTGGACCGTCACCTTATTGTCTGACCTAAAGAGTACAAACATTCACAATTTGACTTGAGACATTTGACAGCCTCGTGTACCGGCTCGACCATAGTCACAGCTTAACAGGTACACATAAAACCAAAAAAAAACTCTGCATCTTTATTGCTTCCGTGTACCTTCAAACATTACTTTTTTTCTTGTTTGAACTTCTCCACAGTTGTTTAGCAGACTCTGCTGCCCCCTTGTGGCCACATCTAATCATTACAGTTAATGGACCAACAATGTGAGTGCATTAAAATCTCAAAACTTTTTTTTTTCCCCTATATAGATACACAAGACCATCCAGGCATAATTAATATAAGTCAATCCTGCACACAGAAAATTAACCTACGCTGAACAAATGAATGGAAAATTACGGGACCCTTCTAAGGTCAACCTCAGATGAACAACTACAGATTATTAAATTATCGCCTTATGTATGACCTGTTAGACAGGTGTAGGGTCTGAAAATGAGTCAAAGTGGCCTCCTCATCCAGGAGGTGGCACCAGCGGTTGCTTCTCAAAACTGCCTCATCCATCACAGAAATTAACCATCGATGCCAAAGCCGATTCCAGCGACCAGCGTTCACCATCCAGACTACAACGTCTCAGCTCTGCTGTCATTGCGTTGAGCCCTCTCAGACGCTCCACAAGGATAGCGTAATCTGATTGGCTGCCCGTGGCTTTAGGGCATAATTAATGAGCTTGAACGGATGTTAACTTGACAGACCTGCTGAGCAAATTCAAACTGGCTGACGGTACGTCTGTCAAAATGCAGAAGCTGCGCTTGGAAAACTAAGTACAACCTCATGGATTCCACGGGAATTAAGAGCGTAATGAGCAGCCAGGTGCTTGCAATCCAATATGTGTAATTGATCTCTAGCAGGTGTCCAGACAACCCCCCTCTCAGTCTGGAACATTCAGGTGTGTATGTTAAATGCATTGCCAAGAGGGAAAAACATCAGCAATTACCTCAGGGAAACAACTGTTGCAGCCTGTCAATCTGGGAAGGGTTTGTCATTGATATTATCTGCTCCGTGGGGCAACTATGTTTACATATGAGGGAAATGGTATACAGTTATCAGATCAGACAAAAATAAAGCCTGTGTTATTTTTGGGAGCCCTTCATGATGTAAACTAAGTGTACCATTCATAGACCATGTTCACGAGTCGTGGTTCAACCCCAGTTTCCAGTTACAACACACCAGGCACGACCATGAAGGAGATTCTACTGGCCAATCAGAAGGGTTTCTCTGGGTCTGCTAGGGCCAAGAAAACACTCCTGCAAATCAAATGAACCCGAGTATGAAAGAGAAAAACCTTCATGGACAAGGTAATGAAGCCATTTCCCAACAATTTGGAGTCTATTATTTTACAAGACTATTCATAGATGGAAAAGATTCAAGACGGATGCTAATCATCCAAGAAATAGATGTCATAACAAGTATTTTCCAAGTTTCAAAAATGTGTCAGACTCTACAGGCCTCAGCTAGCTGTAAGCTCATGATGGTGCAAATGAACATAAAAAAAAAATCTATTCAATCTCTTTAAAAAAAAAGAAAAGAAAAAAAAAGAAAACTTAGTTGAATGAGTAGCTACATCAGATTTGGGGGACTACAGTCTTCAGACATATGAGACCAAAGTGGAGATGTTTACACAGAACCTCTTAATAAAAAAAAACAAAAACCCAAACTGCAATGCATTCACAAGATAGAAAGATGGATCCCACAGTGAGGAAATTTACTAGCAA
>JBAMYA010046497.1:0-10987 GCA_037176975.1 Arrhamphus sclerolepis | reverse complement strand
GAAGACAAACTGCAAGAAGACACAAATATTCTGCAGTTAACGACAGAACTCATTTCTGACTTCACACATTTTACTGAGAAACTGCACAAGAAGAATACCTTCTTGTCGGGAGACTCTGCTGGAACCACCAGCTTGTGACTTTTCGCAGTAAATCGGGAAGTCGGCCATCTCAGCACAGCGTGGCGGTAACCAGTACCACGACCTGTGTCAGGAAAAAAAACAACCATCAATATTTTACAGAGTTAAGACAACTACATCAACAAGAGCTATTTGACGTACATAGTCATAAAAGCACATAAGAGCAAGATTTGGTATTTACGTGCACGAAATGCATCCCCAGGTACCTGCTGTGCCAGGGGCTGAGCATGGTGGAAACCGTCTCCACGAGGAATCTAAACATGGGACAAAAACATATAAAGAGAATTAGAAAAATCCAACACAGAAAAAGAAAATGCTGAGGCAGGACATCAATTATAACTAACTTTGTATAATAAGATTATTAAATTAAAACAATGCGATGGTGAATTAATGAAAGAGCTGGTTATATCATGGTCGTATCATTTATGTACCTGGTGAGGTGCAGAGCAGGAAGGCCCTGGGTTCTTCATCCAGATCTTCCCCAGCTGTGCAGATGTTTGGACTCTGGGGATCTGTAACAATATTTTCACAGATTACAGTAATATAATAAGAACTTTTATTAGAGCATCACATGAACTAAAGAAATAATGGTCAATGTTGCCTCTGTTCTTATCTATGCAGACAGGTAAACTCAGAGTGTGATCAAAGAGTACCACTGTCAACATTAGTGACTTTGTAGAACGTGTGAGGTCATCTGCGAAGAACCACCTTGTAGTAGTTGGTGGTGTCCTGTCGACCACATGAGAGGAGGACTCGGCTTCCTCGACTCTCCAGACACGTCTCACCAGTGATGGTGTCTGTTCAGATAAATTAGTGTGAGAGGGTGATACCCCCTTTCTCACCGTCCTATTAAGAACTGTTTTAATAGCGTGGATTATCATTGTCAGCCTGTGAATGCGGGCGGTAGAGACTTTGGCTGGGGCCACGCACACGCACATATGAATGGATTTGAATTGGGTTTATTATTGTTTGGGGGTATAAATGTGGGCAAGATGGTATTTGAGTGTATTAAATTCTAATGTTGAAGGATGAGTTTGCTGTTGGGACTTGGGGATTTGCATGAATAGAGCGGGGCGCGCTGGTTCGCGTCTCCACACAGACCATTCACGCAATCTGCCATCACAGTTACTAAACTCCGGTTGTTTTCCTAACATCTTAGGCATATAGTGTGGTACCCGCTATAAAATGTCCCATTTACATGTTTGTTTGCTTTCCTGTGAAACTTTGGTTAATTGCAGCTGCAAATGTACTCACACGCTTCCTGCTCCCATGTGCTCTGATCCACCTCCTGTGCGGGAGCGCGCGCCGCTATAGGGGTGGTATTTCACCAGAGTGAGGGCAGGGGGCGCAGTCCATTGTGTATGGGGGTGTGTGTATTGTGGGGTGATTGTTTAATTGTTTATTTTGAAGAATAATACAAAGTAAAAGTAAGAGGTAATGTGTATGTTGAACTGTAGTTATATTTTACTTCACTGCCATACATTCTTATGTGTGCAAAATTGGTTTAAAGTTTATTTAATTTGTGTTAATTTCCCTGTGGTCTTTGGTTTGCCCTGATTGGCCCTGATTGGACCCAATTTGGCCTAAGTGTTCAGATGGAGAGCCAGCCAGCTGCTGGCCAAGGAGTCGGGCCACAACTGGATCGGCCAAGTCCAGTTTCCTCCAGCGTACCTTCTGCGCCTGAGATCTCTTTCTTTTCCTCGGCATCCTGAAAGATAAAAAAGAGAGATCGCTCAAAGTAGAAAAGTCAAGAGATATATGTATTAAATTTCTGATTTTTTTTTTTTTTAGTTTATTTTGTGAGCGTATCTGTGTGTGTGTTTGCAGATGTCTGTCTTTCTGTGTGTGTGTCTGTGTGGATGTATGTGTAGCTGCAGGTGTGTGTCTGTGTGAAGGTGTGTGTCTATAGATGTCTCTGTGCAGGTAAACGTCTGTGTGTAGGCGTGTCTCTCTGTCTCTGTGTAGGTAAATGTGCGTGTCCAATCAGTGAAGCGATGTGGTGTTAAAGTCCAGGCGCAGTACAAAGAGGATAAGCTACAAAAAAAGAAAAATGAGGAAAACGCAAGTCATAAAGTGTCATACTTTGCATCCATTACTCAAAACAAACAACATCACACCTGACATTTATACAACATTGTTAATAACAAATATTGTAGTTGAAAATGTTAAAGAAAATGACAGGACTCACTGTCTTTCTGATAATCTCAGCTGGAAGACTGCAAAAAGTTTCTGCAATAATCATATCCGAACTGAGATTATTATTTAATATCAGCATCAAACATTAATATTCTGACAACATTTTTTTGGTACAGAAACAAAAGGACTTTTATATTTTAGAGAAAAATAAAGCAATCATCGAAATGAGCATGAATCATAGCATACAAGGGAATAAAAAACAAAAAACAGCACTCATGTCACGTCAAAAGCCGAATTAATCAGCAGCTCCAGCTAATGTCTGAGACTCCAGAAGTTTCAGATTAAATTCTCACAGAGCCAACGACAGACCAACCAGGCTGTTAACATGTTCAAATCATTATCAGTTTGAAATAAATAAATAAAAACTTGTGTATATCAAAAAATAAATAAAATAACAGTGTAACTGAAGCCACTGTAATGATACAACATTGCTCGATAGCATGTTTAAATCATTTTCAAGTGACCATAAAAATTGTTCTAATGTAATTTTTATGTTAAAAATTGGTCCAAACAAACAAACAAACGCTGAAGGCACCTGCATTGAACTTCCAGAACCTTCTTGCAGCTACCAATGGTAAGCTAATGCTACCAACGCGGACCGATGGGGCTCGTTAATATATTCAACACATTTTCAAGTTGACATTAAAATTGTTCCAACGTAATTTTGATGTTAAGAAAAATATAGGGTCCTAAAAACAAACAAACGCTAAAGTCTGAAATGACGTTTTTATAGCAACGCCGGCATTGAACTTCCAGAACATTCTTGCAGCTAACGCTACCAACACGGACCTAGCGGGCTCGTTAATATGTTCAAAATGTTTTGAAATTACTATTAAAATAGTTAATATATATATATATATATATATATACATATACATATATATATACACACACACACATATATACATATTTATATCTTTTAAGTTATATATCTTAAAAGCTAAATAAAAGTCAACTAAAAACAATACAGTAAAAAAAAATGCTGGTAGATGTCTGATTTATTCCACAGCACAGTGGAACAAACTACTATAAATTCTTTAACATAATCTGTTTCCACATATATATACTTTGTTGGTTAAAGTACTGACTTTTGTCATTCTGTCAGTACGCATCTGAGTAAACAAAAATGACACAGACTCCAGTTCTGGGGCACCTCTTCTCCAGTTCAGATAGAAGTCTGTCCATATTTGATCTTCAGCTTGACTGCTGTCACACTGATCAGTGTTATGATGATGGACATCTAGTCTTATGATGATACAGTCGTCACGTAAAGCTGTTATCATGAACACAGAGCATGAATGTTGTGAATAACCTAGCCCTGGTTCTCTTCGACAGTTCTTTTTCTTCCCCTTATTTAATATTACCTTATTTTAATGCATCACATTACTGGGACAAATGTCTCACCATTAGTGGCCTGCAATCACATTTTTATTCCTGACTGTGTACAATACATGCACACATTAGGAACAGTGTTGCGAGAATGCCCATTTGTCTCTGCTTAGAGACACACAAATGTTAAAGAGCAGCTGTGTTTGCGATCAGACCTTATGCAGTGATGTCCGCTCCACCAGCTGGAACGGTGCGGGGTCGATCTTGCAGTTGTTGAAGTTGACCTGCTCATCAAGCTGTCTCTCCTCCCACTCGGCGATCTGTTAGTCACACAGATTTTAGGGATGACTTATGATTTACAAGGAAAAGTGAGGAAAAAAAAGGGGTAAAGGCTTTATCTGATAAACATGGACATGCAGGGAATGCACTAGATTATATTATTAACAGGCATGTTTTTCAGGGCAATGTGGGTCAGTCAGAGGGAAAAGATATTGAATATTTCAAACCACAATGTGACAAGTCACGTCCCTCTATGGACAACAGATGAACCAGGAAAATACTGGATGACACTACAGAAGGTTGAAAACCAACAATGCTGAAAGGTGAAAAAGATGCAGACAGCAGTAACATCGCACATGTATGAGAGCGGAACAATATTGAGAAAAGACAAAAAAAAAAGGGAGATGGAAGAGGAAAGTGTGAGGAATTTATGGCTGACAGAGAGGAAATGAGAGGTGCATTTGATGGATGAATTATGAATGATGTCATATCCAAAAATATAAGACTCCACTGTAATCGACCAATCTGGGCTTGCTAAGAAATCTGCAAAGTCGAGACGAGACTGTCAGACTGTGATGTCATCAAGCGCAAACTGAGATTCCAAGAAGACAAATGTGGGTTTGAAGGTCTGTTTAATTTAATGTATTATGTAGCTGAACCAAGCCCACTTTGTGTCCAGCACGAATGAATCTACAAAAACTGTTAAAAGAAAAGCTTAAACTAATCTGCTTCGCCTCTTAGTTGAGCAATGAATAGGGATTGATTAGTCCTTAAAAGGAACAAAAACAACTTCCATTAAGGTTTGTTAACATTACATTAAAACTTTTAGTGTTGTGTTATCTACTTACTGAGCTTTTACAGAAAAAATTGTACATATTTGTGATCTATTTTACTCAACAAAAACACAACTGTCCAGTGGTACACACCTGTCACTAAATGGTTTTTGATTAAAAGCCATCCCAACACCAGTCAAACTGTTTTGTCATCATGTTAAACGTATAATTGCAATTAAAAGGCTTGAAGATTGCAAAGAAGGAAAAAAGAACTAAAACAGATATCTATGGATCGGGAGACTGTCAATACTTTTTTTCCTTTTTTTTTTTTTTAAATAGTAGAGGTAGCAAACTCACAGCAACAGAATCAATAAGACAATACTGATGGTGAAACTCTACAGTATCCTGGTAGACTCTCACTGTCTGAAAAAAACGCATGACTTTAAGGCTGAATCTCGCAGATTCAGCTCCTTTAAAGGTTTTGTACAAGGAACACTGCTATATGCCTTTGTTTTGGATGCACAGAGAGAAGAAACCTCACTTGTCATCAAACTTCACCTGCTAGCCAAGAAATCAAATACAAGTGCCTGAGATCAACACATCATGCAAAGAACATATGTGCAAACATACGGACGCAAGACAATACAGAGTAGTGATTACTCCTTTCTGAGCAGACCCACTAAACAAAACTGCATCCAATTTTTAATTCAAAACACACTGGCAATTCATTACTCACAGTTAATACAATAAACTGGAAACAAATGCACTCTAAACATGATCATAAAGAAAATGATTTACATCAAGTCCAAAAACTTTGCTCTGAGATAATTTACCTGACAAAGTAAAAGAATAACAGCATAGAATAAACCTTTACTGGTCAAGCCATACATTAGTGAGTCTTCTAATGAGGACTGCACAGAGCTCTGAATTATCTGGACCTGAGTCTGCCTCCAAAGACATCACACTACACCAGTGCAAAACATTTACACTTATTTAACATCCCAGATTTTTATGCTCATTCAGCTTATAACTCAAGTTTCCTGCAATTAAGTCTTTAATCCTAACTCCAGAAACCCTGATGAAAAGCACTGTGATAAATATGAACCTCTACTCTGACAGCCGGCGTTGTTTAGGTCCATGCACCTCACCTCTCTGATGGTCATGTCGTCATCCACATCCCCATCCTCCTGTTGATGAGAAGCAATAGGAGAACCGTCAGAACATAAAACTGATACAGAGTGCAGATGCCACAGATACAGAAGCAATGGTAAGCAAATGGCTGATGGGCAATAGCAGCCACTGGTTTTTTGTCTCAAATGTATTTTTGTAATTTTCAACTGTACATCATCACAGCATCTGTGCACAGAAGGCAAAAATGACATACAATTGCCCATGCATCATATTAAGTGTTATACTGTGTTGCCGTCTCCAGACAGATGGACAGAAATGGGATGAGCGACTACAGGAGCGACTACAGTACATGTAATGAGTGTGTGGGATGTGATGTATGAGATGTCACAGCAGATGATCATTATAATGATGAATCAGCTGCAACCTCCGAGTTCACAGCTCATAACTGACAGACTGACACCACAGACATAACTTGATGAGCTGGTTTCAAACCAGCAACCATGTGTTTTGCAGAGGGGCACAACCACGTAGATGAGGACATTACAACAGGGTGTGTACGTGGGCTGCGCAGTGAAATGCAATTTTATAGCATTTACTCACATCCTCCAGTAAAGGTATTTAGTGTCACACGACTGAATGCAAGAGAACATGTACTTCAGAGATAGAGACAAGCAGGGTGAGCGTGACTGAAGGGGTTGATGGGAGCCCTACGCTAACTTATCCTCACTGTTGTGGTAGCCAACCTGTCGGTAACCCTAGCAACTGTTGCTGTAGGGCAACAAGAGGTGCCCCACTATAGCATTATGTAAGCAGAGGCCAGACGTGCCTGGAGTTTATTAGCCAAAACAAACACGTGTATTCAAACATGCACACAAACAAGCACTTTATCTCTGCAGTCTCACCGATTATTCCGGCTCACGCACGACACAAGGGCACCCTAAATGTACACATGAATGTTCCAGGGTAAAATGTACAGTAGTGGGGAGGGCAATGGGGATAGTCACGGTGTGTGACATGTTTGTGCGGCAAAAAGCACAAACTCATGTTTGTGTGAGTTTGTTTTCAGATGTTTTTTTTTTTTGTTTTTTTTTTTTAAGAAACACAGATGTGAGACTGTGAATGCCAAATAGGTGTTTTTGAAAAGATTAGCATCCTTACAAAAAAAAAAAAAAGTCTGTGTGTGTGCATGAGTGCGTGCATGTGAGTTTGAGATATGGGAATTTTGATTTTGTGAGAACAGATGTGACTCAATAAAGTCAAACTGCTTGGGCATATTAAATTGAATGGTTCTCTCTGGGTGTGTGCGTATGTGTGAGGCAGTGAGACTCAGAGAGCTGACAATGGGCAAATTAAGCTGTACTGCTTGCTCTGCTATTTCTGTGACTAGATGACAACAAGAAAAGTCTATTGCTCTTCCTTTTCCTCCCTTTTGCAGAGATTCATCTTCACAGTCTCACAGTAATCACCCGGTCAGGGGACACTGTTCATACCAAAGCCAAGAAGAACACAAACCTACACATCAATTTGTTAAATTATACTACTAATTTAGATACTTATAAGTAGTTAAAGATAAAACTGCTTGCATTACCAAACTCAAATATTTTTCACTTAGTTTCAGTGCATCAACCTTAACACTTCCATTGTAAAGTTAAAGAATCTGAGAAATGGAAATAACCACGTGGCTGCAGTAACAGAAGGATGTAAAATTGGCATACTAAACTTTTCTTCATTTTTCAACATGAATCTTGACGTCAGGTATTATAAGTTCTTTTTACTGCTTAATATTATTCATTTTAACAGCTGCAGCTTTATAACCCTCGTCTCTGCCTGGTACAGGTCTAACTCAAATGAGGGCATGGGCTGGGTAGAGGTATTTGCCCTGATACACAGTTGTTGGCTTTCATCAAATTTGATGCCATGAATTATAACTCAACATCACCCCCTGATCTTGTCTTCTTTTTACAGAGACACGACTTTATCCTCAGAATCCTTCCACACAGCCGTACAGTGTTCTTCTAATAAAATGCAAACTGAGTCCTGTGAAGTCTGAGATGCATCCATCTTATGCATTTTGGACTTTTCCCACATGGTCCTCCAAGGGGACTGGTAGCTCTGGTAAAATAACTTTCTTCAAAGAAGTATATTTTAAACATAATGTTTGGCCTTAATTAGCTTGGTGTCATGTTGTCTGGGAAACTGAGCTGCCTGGCCAAGTCATCATGCAGATATGAGTGTGATGGGAGCAGGCAGGCTTATGTTGCAGACTGGGGTTCCAGTCCTAACAAAAAGCACTTCTGCCTGCTGTGGACATGAGTGGTTTTGATTTCTCCACTGGAGGGGACCTCAATCACCAACTTCAGCACCTTGTTGTGTGACCAGCAGTAGTGGCCCCCATCCTAGGACTGTTGCTCAGAATGTGCTCCAGTGTGCCTTTTAGAGGCACAAAGGATTTGTTGCAGACTCACTATTGCCCTCAGCATGCATGTTTGTTGGGCTGGGTAGGATGCTGTCATCACCTTGGGCCATGATCTTGATGCATTGCAGTTCTGCCTGTGAGATGATGGCCAGGTTTGCTTCCTCTGCTGGTTATTACAACTCATCTTGCCACACCTCCTCTAACCCTAGATGGCATCTCTCTTTGAAATGGGTTTCACAATCACATAAAGACAGTTAATGTGCTTGAGGGATGTGCTCTAACCTGAAATGTTTGGGGGGGATGTTTCCATCATCCCCACTAGTGTTCTGTGTCTCAGCTGCAATTTGACCACCTCCCTTGCTCTATCTCTGCATAAACCCATGGACGTGAATCTGGAGTTATTCAAGTCTCGATAAAAAAGTACCTTTGTTGAGGGGGAGCCCTTTAAGCCCTCTAAGCAGCTGACGGGACACTTGAGTTTGTCCCTCATACATGATGAGACTGCATCTTTGTAGTACATAGCAGCTGATCTTTCTCTTCAGGGTTTTTAACTGCAGACAAAGTCACCTTCTATTACCAGCAGAGACAAGAAGATACAGGACAAAATGCCATGCTGGTCCATTCAAGTCTTACATCTGGTGGGTAAGTTAGATTTAACCACTGTGCAAAGTCAAGTTCTCACCTTCTTGAAGCTTAAAATCACAGTATTAAAATGCCACAAAGAGGCTAAATTTGTCCACTACTTGTTTAAGCATCACAAGGACTGTTTCAAGCCATACCATGTGTAATAATACAAAGATAGGCCTGGCACTAAAGACAAAGTATGGTTTGAGACAAATAAAACAACTAATAACTCAAAGCCCTCGCAGGCTTTGCAGTGTTAATTACTTAACAACCAGGTGTAAAAGCGAGGTGGCTGGGCTTTGCAGCTGGAGAATCCAGATGCTATACGAGCTTGGCTCATTATGTCCCCACTTCAGCGATAATTGTGAAATATTGGAATTTATTTTTTTTTTCCCTTCAATGTTGGAGGAACACAAGCATCTGATTTATGCTTCTGGTTAGGATGCCTCCTGTGGAAGTGTTTCAGGCATGTCCAACCAAGAGGAAGCTATGGGGTAGACTGAGGACACACTGGAGAGATTATACCGCTCGGCTGGCTTGGGAATGCCTCAGTTAAGACAGAGCAAGTTTCTGTCTCAACTGATCCTGATCAAAGTTTGAAGTTTGAAACTCCTCAACATCTGATCAGCAACACAAAATACAAATGAGCTAGAGACGTTAGAAAATGGCTCACTGCACACGTAACAGTGTTAAGATGACAAAATTACATTCCTATAACAAACACATTCATATCTAGAAAGAAATCCACATAGCAATGATCCCAAAGAAAGTAAACCAAAAACCCCAACAAGTAAAGCGGAAAACTGAAGTGGCGAAATATCAAAAAAAAAAAAAAATTGTGCCCACAGCCATCATAAATAAAGTATGGGGGACACAAGGGTGGGGGAGAAATAATGAGAAAAACCATAAGGAGGGGCTAGGGAGCATCACTTCTCTGCAACAGACTACTGATGTAATTTACTCATCATCAATATTTCACACCCTCGATAGGACGATGGAAGGGAGAGGGGTTTGTGGACGGATGACAGAGATACAAAAATAGGAGAGGATCTTAGAGACCTAGTAAAGATGGACATGAATGTGACAGGAGCTATGAAAAAAACAAACAAAATCAAACAAACAAAAGACGAAACAAAACAAAACAAAAAACACCCAACTGTCAAAGAATGGAAAGAATGAAAGAGCTGAAGAGAAGTAGTAACTTGATCTATCTTCAGCTGCAAGGGCGTAACTTTGAAATTGTGAGGGGGGTGGTCTGTTTGTCAACATTCCTGTTTGGGTCAGGAGAGCTGTAACAAACTCAAAATGGACCTATGAACAGCAAGTCTTCCACCCATGTGCACTCGTGCTGTGAAATGTTCGATGAGAGAAACAAGCCCATGAGCTCAGTTGACTGGAAAAGGACTCCTAAATGTTCAACAGGGGTTCATTACTAATTAGCTGCTAGCAAGGCAGTAATGACCAACAGACTTTGTGACCCACTTAACACATACAAACATTTACTGCACCATCTGTCTCAACACCGACCAAAAATGTATTTCACATGAGTAAACTTAACCAATCACTGGACTTTATTAGGTCATAACCAACACTGGCAAGTGGGAAATCTTGACTGCCTTCTTACTAAACACAACAGCTGGTAAAGCACAAACATGCATAGTTGCCTTCCACAAATTTTGAATTGGTTGTAAAATTTAATAAGTTATGTTGCTTGGCTGATGAATCAAACTTTAGTCTTTGTTTTGAAACTTAGGTTCATCTCCAGACAAAAGGTTTCAACAAGGAGAGCTGCTTTTGGTTTCAGATGGGGATTTTTTTTGATGAAGACCACACTAAATTTACATTCATTGTTTGAGCAGCATCTTTTATTCATGCCTCTAAGGAACTGATTAAGTCTCGCTTTATCTTTGAGTACACATACTTCTCATGGTACACATAACTTTTAACAATAAAAAAAAATCAGGCAGTAGATTTTGCAAAGGAGGAAAATGTGCGAATCAAATCAGCAGCTGGACTGGAGGAAGACATTTTTAAGATCACGAGGAACTCTACTTGTTGTGGTCAACATGAATAAATTAAAGTCCTCTACAAAGAAAACCCA
>JBAMYA010046496.1:0-10989 GCA_037176975.1 Arrhamphus sclerolepis | reverse complement strand
AAGACAGAGGTAAAAGGTCTTGTGAAAAAATATTATACTGTGTCACTTTCAATTGAACAAAAAACAATGCTATTATACTATACACTATACTATTTCTAGTATTTCTGGTGATGCCAAAGCTGCAAAGGAATATGCCTTTTCTTGTGACCTGTTCTTTACATGATGCTCTTTTTCTCTTACCTGTTTGTAGGAAATGTAGATTGGTCTGCTGAAAATGATCCACTCCACCACCTTACTGCAGGGTGGAGTAGTCAAAGAGCCAGTGTAACGGTAGTAACTTCCCAGCGAAGATGGCAACAAGTCCTTCAGCACAAATGGCTCCAGGAATGTTTCTTTTTCTGTAAGACATAGGGGAAGACAAAGTTTTATGAGCAAAATCCACACAATGCACATATTTCCCTTCAAATTATAGTGACCACCATATCTGGACTGGATCCAAATACCTCTGTTTCGCAGCTTTGAGGTTAAGAGTTAATTCCATTCTCAGAATTTCTTCTCCGGGCTGTTTTCTTTTTTTTGTTTGTTTGAGCTCCAAAGCTGTAACTTGAAAATTTAACACTTCCCGAATTCAGAACTCCAACTTCAAAAATTATTATCAACGATACCAATGCACATGACATTACTACGTAATACAGCAAACAGCAGCTCTCCTTGGTGCAAACACATTGAATATGACAACCTGAGTCCTGACTTCACTTCTTCATCTTGATTTTCATTGGAAGTTGGTACGAAACATTGTGGTGCATTCGTGTGAACCAGTGAACCAGAATGATGCTAAATAAATACAACCGCTATCCCTTAAAATCCTTTCAAATAGGTGAGTCTGTCTTAGGTTCTGTAGTATTGCCTGACAGCTTACCTTTTGAATCCTTGCAGAGTAATCCAATAAGTTTAAGCTTTCATTCTCTCTAGGTTTTCAATTAGTTGTGCTCTGTTGCCCTCATATTTCCTTCAGTGTGACATAACATGATCTACAATTTCATCTCATCCACAAATGTCACACTTCACTGTGTTATGCTTTCCTGTAATGCATAATGAGATTTTTAAGCAGTATGTCCAAATTTAAGTTGGAACACTGAATTGAATTGAGTTGAGTTGAGTTGAGTTGAGTAATACTTTATCGACCCTTAAAGAGAAATTGTGTTCTTGCAGTGTCAATAACTTAGAAAACAAAAGGAAAAAAAAAGAAGTTAAATTAAAATGATTATGGGGCCAGAAATAGTTGGACTGTAGAAGTGGTTGAAATCCCCAGAGGTTAACCTGACTGTACTGGAGCATTGTGTTTGTTGCCTGGCAACAACTGAAGTGACACAGAATTGTCAGGGACTACAGGTGAACTCTCTCAGTAGTCAGCACAAATGGAAACTTACATCCGACAGTGAAACATCTGGGGTGCAGAAACTCTCCTTCACAGTCACAGGTCTGAGATTACACCACTAATTACAACCATTTCTGTCAGTCCCTCCAAACTCTTTAGTCCATCAGCATCATCAGAAAAATCCACACAGAGAGACGCTGGAGTCCAGGACATGCTCCTGCAGCCATGTCTAAAACAGCTTGACTCCTTCTGTCTTCAGTGGCTGTTTCTTCTTTCCTGTTTCTTCCTTGTGCTTCTCATTTTTCCAGGGATCCTCTGAATTTTACATAATAATTGTCTCTTTCTTTCCTCCTTCCTCCCATTATCAATTTTTGTTTCACTAAGCTTTTGATTTCTGCTTGATTGATCTTAATAGCTAAAGTGGCCTCTGTTACAGCCATGTGAACTTCTTTGCTTCCTTGTATTTCTATTTGTGCTGGTAAGAAATTGACCGTAAGTCCCATCATATTAATTCAGTGCAATGCTTTGTTGAATTGGGCATGCAGTGCTACCTCAAATGGAGGAGTTCATGTACTTTGGGTAAAAATAAATAAAAAAATGGAGCCTTAGCTCGACAGGTGGATGAGTGCAGAACCTGCTGTAATGCAGAGTCTTTTTGTGGTGAAGAGAGAGCTAAGCCAAAAAGCAAGGCTTTGTCTTAACTGGTCCACCTTTGTAGATACAAGTGGCCAGATAAGTACAGTTACTGCTCCTCTACATTGAGAAGAATCGTCTTGGTCAGGGCATTCAGATTGTCCTGGACACATCCTTGTAGAGTTTTTCTGAACTTGTCAAACTATGAGCCCTAGAGACAGACCCAGGATACTCTGGAAAGATAGAGTCACCCGGCTACCCTGGGAGCTTCTAATTATGTCCCCTGAATAGGTGGAGGAGGTGGCTGGATAGAAGGAGGTCTGGGCCTCTCTGCTTTGCATGGACCCAGATAAGTAGAAGTTAATGAATTTATGAA
The DNA here is from genome assembly GCA_037176975.1 of Arrhamphus sclerolepis. Lineage (NCBI taxonomy): Eukaryota > Metazoa > Chordata > Actinopteri > Beloniformes > Hemiramphidae > Arrhamphus > Arrhamphus sclerolepis. The sequence goes on along the minus strand of JBAMYA010046496.1, from coordinate 8,662 downwards.
TGGACGGATGGTGTTTGGTTAATAGAAGTATGTTGTTTCATTCAAAAATGAGAATCAGTAAAAGATGGATGTGCTAATGTGATGGTGGTTGAGTAATGATCAAACAGTGAATCATGAATTATACATCATATAACTCATATTCAAAACACAAAACAAAGAAAGAAAAAAGAAAAACACAAAAACATTTTACATAGAGTCAGTAGTTTGATAATAATAATAATAATAATGCTGTTGATAATATAATAAGAGCCTGATCTAATGTACAGAATGATCTGATCTAATGTAAGTGTACAAACTAATCATACAATTTCTGTTATCTGGTTTGAGCCATGGCCCAGGTGATTGTTTTCCAATAGGATGAACAGGAATTCTGATTCTCAACCCATCCATTAGATAATATATCTTTGAGCAAGACACTAAGATCCCACATTGAGTCCAACAATAATATGGATGTGTGATCACAGAGAAAAAAAGGACTGAAAACACATCACGCAGTATCATTGGCTGAATACAGAGATAAAAGTCATTGCTGTTATGTTATTGATTTGTTTAAAGACTATTATTCTCAAGCACTATGTAAAAGCATTAAAGTTATAAAGTTCTAGAATAGCGCTACGCCTTGTTGCAGCTTGTTTTAGTATTTCTTTTTAGCCTTCTTTATTGACAACATTGATCTGTAAAGTATTTTTCCTTCTGGTCTTGATGCTTTACTGCTTAAGCTATTTTGTATGCTGCATTGACATTTACCACCTGTTATAATGAGTAACCATAGCAACCAGAGAGTTTTTCACAAGCAGGAGCAGCTCATCAAGAGCTCAGGCCGTGAGTTTCTGTCATTATTATTTACAGAGAGAGTTCACCGGTGTTATTATCCCACCATCAGCTAGACCTGACGCTGTGTGTGATGTCATCAGCTCTGCTGTTGATAAGCTACAGACACAACAACCCAGTGTGTTCCTGTCCATCACTGCTGACTTTAACCATGTCTCTATCACTGACATATTTGCATATTTGTCAAATGATCCACCAGAGAAAACAAAATGTTTTGTTTTATGAAAATGTCAGAGCAGCTCTGGATGACCTGTTCTGGGCAAGACAGATAATAATCTGTTTTTTTGGTGGATTTTTTCAACCCACAAACCATTTAGAGGCAACCTGCAACCAAAGCACTGTGAGGATCATGTTCTTCTATTTCTCAAGTGCATTCAACAGCATCCAGCTGCTTTTTCTAAAAAACATCACAAGACGCAGGTGGACGCCTCCACAATCACCTGGGTTACTGACTGCCTGAAAAACAGGCCACAGTTTGTAAGACTGAATGATTGTATGTCCAAGCAGGTGGTCAGCAGCACAGGAGCACCACAGGGGACTGTACTCTCACCATTTCTCTTCACTCTGTACACCACCAGTAGTCAGAGTTATTCATACTCCAACACGTCATTTGGTCTAAAATCTAAATGCTGTTTCTTCATATAGACTTTTTCAGGTAACAATTTGTCTTCTCCTTGAAAAATCTTTTTATACTTCTGACCTTATGTCAGCTTTTTATATAATCTAGGTAGAAAATTAATTTTTCAACATCTTGCATTAATACATTTTCATCTTCAACATGTCATTATTCATCTGCTTCAGAGAGAGAGGTAGTGAGGAAGTGAAAAGAAAGGAGAACATGTTTCTGGATGAAGGATGAGTCGTCACAAGTGTTGAGAATAAACTATTCAGAGGGAGATGAAGGCGAAGAAGAAAAAAAGTGTTTTATCCACTGTTCTGATGAATAAGGGGAAAATGCAGTTTGGATATGAATGGTTACAGACCGTGTGTGAGTGGGAGCGGCAAGAGGGAGACAGGTGGGTCACATGACAGGAAGGGCTGGTAGGGAATTGTCTTTTTCTGTACCAGGACTGTAGGCCTCACCATCGTTCCCATTTGCACCCTTTCTTCCTCTCACCTCCTTCCTCCTCTTCCTCTTCCACTCCTGCTGAAAAGCTTCATCTCCTGCTGCTTATCAAATTGCATTTTTCTGAAATGTATTCATGGCTACGTCAAATTAATACAAAAGCATGAACCGGCAAAGACGGATGCTTTGGAGACAATGTCTGGACTGTTGATGTCAGTGAGTTGGGGGGTTGGTAGAAGGGTGTACATGGGAAATGGAAGGTGACTGGACAAGCCCCAAAGATTTGTCAGATGATTTAATCACAAAAAAGACTAAAAACCGAGCTTGAAGGGGGAAATTGTAGCCTGATATATCAGAGCCACATCTGGACAGATATTGGGTCTGAAAACGAGCTACAGGACCTCAAGGACCAACTGTTCCTTCTCAAATTGCCTCTGCACACAGCTGATTAGCGCTACAACCAATCAGAGCAATGAACAAGGTGACATTTTCAGGGTGATTCAAACTAGTCAGTAGGAGAGTGGAGAGAGATGCCAGTGTAATGCAAATGGAATCCAATGATTGAGCACACCACTTATTCTCAAACTCTGCTTGCAAAAATGGCAACAGCAACCAATACCTTTGAAAAACGTAACTGTGTGTAGCACATCTAGCTGCAGCTAACATTAGACAATATACTATAATTGTGTTCAGGTTACTTCTTGAGTAGCTTCCTTTACTGTCGGAGCAAGTTTACCAGATGTCTCTTACCATTTGTAAATGAGATGGACTTCATCTATCACAATCCATTACGATTGTGACGGAGCTCTTTAACTGTCGAATGCCAGTTGAAGCAACCCCAGATCCTCAGCTGCAGCCGTCTTATTTGTTTTACCATCCAGCCTGCAAAGTTTCAGTCGCTTCAAGCCATCTCTGAGATGCTCCACAAGGATAGACTGATCTGATTGCTTCCCTAAGAAATTTGGGCATAATTTAAGAGCTCCAATGGAGTGTAGCTAAATGGACCTACTGAGCAAGTACGTTTAGATTTATAGACTAGAGAAATGGGCAGTAATGTCAGATTAGCCGGGGACGCCGGGGACATGTCCCCAGCACTTTTTATAATGTACAATTTTGTCACCACCACTTTTAAAAACGTTCATCCATTTATCATTAATGAAGGAAAAAGGTTGGTGGCAGACTTGTTGTTAAATCTCTGAAATAGTCTTTGAATCAAACATTTACGTACAGGTACAAACAGTTGTGTAGCAACCTGCTAAAATGCACCAGAATGCATTAAATGAATTTACTTTATTAAAATTTATCTGGGGGAGAACCCCCAGACACACCACATTTCAAATGCTTCTGACACCAGTGAGTTTCTGTATTATCAGTTCTACTACTTCCTGGATAGTTGTTGTATGCTGCCATTTTGCTGAACTAATTATACGGCAACTTAAAACTATCATGGCGTTGGTTGTCCTCAGACGTTAAGTCTTTATTTTGTTATTATAATTCCCTTACAAGTGAATACGATTTTCAACATCTGTCAATACACTGTAAAGCATATTGTATGTTGTGCATATTGGAAGGAAACTCCAAATTAATGAATACTTAATTGTCCCCAGCACTTTTCAAACCACACTCAAGCTTATTGTTATTGTCTGGAGCCCTTTTTTAAAACAAACTGACGCCCTTGGAAATGTGGAGGTGGAGCACAACATTTGAGTTTCAGGTCACTGTGACAGCAATGCTGGATGAGCACATCTCATTATAACAATGGAGCTGCATGGCAACGATTTTAACAGGCAGGATAAACTTGATTGTGCTATGCTATGAAGTTCTTAAAATTTATTAATCTATTTTTTTTTTTTTTAAGAATCCATGAAATTTCTGAGTGCATATGGACACACAGTTGCAAGAATACTGTTTTGTTGTATGAATTATCTACAAAATGTGTTCTGATGTGCAAGCCTGATTTATGATTCTCCCTCCACCATGCTTAACTGTTGGGATAATGTTTTGGCATTATAAACACTGGCCTCACGCAGTATTCTTCAGAGAATCTTGTTTCATCACTCCACAAAACATGGTGCTCTAGCAATTTCATGAGCATTTTTCTTTAATTTTCCCTCAGAGCAGCAACGTTTTCCTCCTTGGTCTTCTACCACTATCCCTGTTCTATTACTTATATATAAAAGGTACTGTAGATTGTACTTGTGGGTTCTTGTTTACCTCATTGGCTGTGGACCAATTTCTAGGAAGAGTAGTACTAATCTGTCCCCATTTATTTAAGAAAACAAAACAAAACAAAACAAAGCAAAAAAGTCCAAGTGTGAGCTAATGGATGCCCAATTACCCCTTTATCCCTTTAGTTAGTTTTTATCCCTTTCCAGCCTGAGCTGTAACAGACTGACTACTCTTGATCATATGGCTCAAAGGTCTCCATCTTTTCAAGCCATAGTTTACATCAGAAAATGCTCCTTGCAAAGTACAAATTTAAATTATGAAAACTTAAAATGTTTAAATTCCTCCAACTATTCAAAGTAAATCTGTCTCTCATCTCCAAACTCATTCCATTGATTATAATACTGACTGAAAACTAATTACACTCACTAAGGTTATTAATCTATGGGTTAATTTTCATTCATCTACTGATGTCACTGTTTAAAAATATTAGTGGGATTCCTTCACTTTCATTTGATGTCTTAAATATGCAGTTTTAGACCTTTATTGTTTCAATTATATGTTCTTCTTGAGTTTCAAAGATTCAAAATTGATTTAAACTGTAATTTACCCAATTTGTAAGCCATCCAGCTGTCATTGTAAGAGGTGCATTATTGATTTCACAGTAAACATGATTGGAAAGAGCAGGCATACCAGAAGCTCCCCACCACCACCACTACAGCACCTGCTGAAACAAATTTCTGCTCATGCAAGCAGGATTTGCATTTGCAGGCTGTCTAAACTCCAGGCTTAGAGTAACCCAGCCCATGCATCTATCCCCAGGTGGGGTTAGCCCCCCCCCTTACATTTGATTCAATTCAAAAAGAAATATCGTCCCAATAGCCTCTGTTGCTGTGGCAACCAGTTGGTTACAATTACTGGTAACCAATAACAGCAGAGTGAGATGGAGGCCAAACAGGCTGCTCAAAGAGTACACAAAAAAGTGGCTGCATCATCGAAAAGACCCAGAGAGATGGGGAGTTGTGTTCAAATTAAAATGACTCTATTGTGATATTTGATCAATATGAACAGGGATCAGAACTGCATGGGACCTTTACAACACAATTTGCTTCATGAAATTGCAGAAAAGGATGGACAAGATTATATACTGTATGATTTTGACTAATGTGTTCACAGAACAGACAAAGTAGTGCTTCGGGAGGTGAAATGTCGCCTGTTACTGTGCCACCTCCACTGCTGATATGATATAGAAATATAGACCGACTTCCATGCACCAGAAACACCAAACTCCTGACCATGATGCTAATTGATATCAAAACCTGTTCAGCTAGCAAAGCAGTTCTAGCTTTCTTAGTTGTGAGAATGTCTGAAGGAAGCTGTGTAGAAGATACTCATTAAAATGTCTGACGTCACTGTCACCTTAAAATATTTATAGAGCAAATTTTCCAGCCAACAATGTTTTTTGTCTCATTGACATCTCTGTATCTGCTTTTAGAAGATACAAAAATCTGATTGGGTGAGTACTTTTTTTTATGTAAAATTCTAAAACTGCTGCAGATGGGGAACTGGGAGGAGACAGCTGACTTATTAGCAATTATTAATTGAAATGCTGAAGGACAGAGAGACATTTTTAACAAAATGAATGAGCATCATTCATTACTGGAGACCACATGACCTGTCAGGAACCAATAACCAAACAGGAGTATTTGTTTCGAGGCTGAACGTGTCTTCCTGAGACAGATAAAACACATCTGGAGGAAAAAAGTGAAAGCTCAAATACGAGCATGGACCTTCAAAACTAGTGAGTGGAGCACACATAAAACATGATCCTGACTTGTCTTTTGAAAGAGCACAATCATGTTCATTACACTTCAGCAATGATTAGAAATCAGTGATAATAAACAGTTAATAAACAATACTGTACAACCACACCAGTGCCCAAAACCTATAAGCATCTACAATACACTGCAGGAAAACTATCACAAGACCAGCTTAGTCTACTGTGCAAAGTATGTGAACCCCTTGGAATTCACAAGTTCACTGCATTCATGTACCATAATTATATATTTATTTGTTCATAGATGTGCAGCTGACAAACCTGCGATCTGGAAACATTTATGTTGCTGCTTACAATAACCTGCTGTTCCAAACATGGCGGTTCTAATGTCTATAGCTTTAAATCACATGTTCTCTCCATACTCTCCCTTCCTAAAGATGCCAAAGCTGATTCCTTTATATATACACATATATATACACACACACACACACACATATATGTATGTATACACATACACACACACACACACATATATAATATACAAAAGACATCATATAAAAGCCACTGCTGTCAGATGATTTTATGCTGCCAATCTGGAATTCTGTTCATTTTGTCCTGTCCAGAGAACTGAAGTGGCAAACAAAGTGCAGCATAAGCACTGCCTTATTATCTGTCAAAGCATCCATCCACTGACACTGAAGCCCTTCCCCTTCATCAAAAGATTTAAAATCTACAATCACACCAACTGAGGACAGTCTCCATGGATACTCTTCTGTGTCACCCTGATTACCCCCCCCCTCAAAAAAAAAAAAAAAAGCCATGTTATATTGCATAGAATTTTCAACCTTGCATAGGCTTTTCAAAGCACTTCATAAATACAAAGTGTATTGAAGAAAAGTGGCACCCGGTGTCAGGATGAGACAAAAAAAATAGCACCTCAGGGTTTCAGAGAGAATAACAATGAATTGAATATTGAGGTGTTTTCTATTGAAATTTACACCGATAATATTGACTGTGAAAAAAAAACAAAAAACTCTTTGTTGTGATGGACTGAGCACATGTCAGAAATAAATACACAAATACAGAATAGCTGCATAAGTCGTAGACATTATATGTAATTTTCAGTGCAGTTTGCTTAAAATAGGAGAATGGCAGCATATGTTCCTGTCAACTGGACTTCATTGGAAGGTTACGCTCTGGATCTCATCTAAATGGCCTGTGGGAGAAAAACTTTACTATATTACAAGTGGAAAGTCGGAGGATTGCATGCATTTCCATGCAGGAAAAAAATGAAAAGCATGGATTTTCTTCTTCTTTCCCTTGATAATCGCTAACTACAAGAATTTCAGTTTGTCCATATTCCTCCAAAGCATCTGCACACTCTGCGTAGACAGTGTCCTGCTCTTTTCGCCACAAGAATCTTTCATGAGTATACTATATAAATCAGACTGAGCATTTTTACTTGGCTGATTTCACAGGGACCCATGCAAAGCCACTTGCTGGCAAGCTCATCAGACGCCATTTATTGCAATGAAGTTCTTCATGAAATGCAGCAGCGTATGAAGTACAAAAACAGGAGAGTCAAGGTTGTTGTGCCCAGCGACAAGAGAAGAGAGTGCTGGCAACATGGCCAACCACTCTCCCTGCGACAGACTTTGAAGCAGTTTAATCAAGTTGATGACGTCAGATTCAGACAAAAAGACTTGCTTGTAATCGGTCCTTGAAATTGTTGCTTTTATTTTAAAACTATTCTCATGCTAAAAACAAGTTTTAAATGTACCAGCATATTCTGAAAATAACAGTCCATATAAAGCCGTCTAATAAGTCCATAATATTGTTATTATTGATGTGCAGGGAAAGAAGAGAACATGCAAAACTCAGGCTTTCCCTGTTTGACTCAAATACTGATATTCCATAAAGTTCTATGATCATATATCAACACATGCAGAAGGCATTAACATGATCACAGAATGCCCAGACCTCATTACCTACAAGTGGTGATACAGTCCAATTATCATATAGAGATTATCGTGCATCTTCTGTTAACCAATAGTAGTCTTGGCATTGACTTTAAAGGAAAATCCTGTGAATCTATCATGCTATTCTGATACCTTAGAATCATTTATAAATTTTTTCCCCATCTGGCTCTCTAGTATCCAATGAGTTTATGTTTTCAATATTGTTTCAGCATTTTATGACCATCTTTAAGACTAAAATGCTAAATTGAGAGGGGATACCAGTCCAGTGGAACAGATTCAAATCATGGTTCAATTAATTAAGCATCAGATGTTTAGTTAATTGCATCAAGCGTCAGAGGAGAGACTAAGATGCTTGTTTATGAAAGCATCTTTGGTACTGAAAATCAAAATCTTACTTGTCTTGTTGCTGTCAGGAGTCAATAACTTACCATGATGGACAACACCTTTCAGGCCATGGATTATGGCGTCAACCACAGGATTGTCCTTCTCTCTAACCTGAAGGAGACAAAAACACAACAAAGATCTGGTATAACAGAAATAAACTGCACCGCAGGCATCAAGATTTAGTTCTGCACGTCATACTGATACAAAAATCCCCTCAACGGGTTATGTTTTTACTGGTGTTTGTGCATGTTTGGTGATATGTCACATGGAGATTATAATTCAGTATGTCACTTGTTCTAAGATAAAGCTGGTGTCTAATATGCACAAAAAAAAAAGTAGGCAAATGGAAGGAGAAGTGAGGCTGCTGAAAAAAAGACAGACAACATGCTGTGAAAACAGGTTCAAACAAACAACAAGTAACAAAGACCCTCTTTATCTGTCTTTATTTGATGTCATGGT
>JBAMYA010046495.1:0-10989 GCA_037176975.1 Arrhamphus sclerolepis | reverse complement strand
GTCCCAATTTGGACATATCCTGAAATTTTTATGAAAATCCGTCCATAACTTTTTGAGTTATGTTGCAAACAAACAAACACAACCTCCTTGGCGGAGGTAAAAATAATGGTCAAACTGGACCAAAATCATAAAATAAAAGTTGGGTTCTTCAACCAAAACTCTGGGAACCTCTAAAATAAGCATGCCAATAAGACTCTTCAAAACAATAAATAAAAGCTATTTACAGGAAAATATAGTTTAAAATCCAAAAAATATACTAAAATAATGGTCAAACCATTACCATTATTTTGGTTATGACCATTATTTAATTATACTTTTTGGATTTTTAACTTTCTTGATTTTGGTCAGTTTGACCATTATTATAGGGTCAGCATCAATCATTCCGTCATTTTAGTCAGATCAACCCAATCCCACAGACGTCACGAATTGCTGGTAGAAAAACACGCACTGAGATCATAAATCCTTGACAGATTAACATCTTTTCTTCAGACAGACAAGAATTCTGCAAGATTCCTCCCATTTTTTGAAAATGGCTGCATCTACATTCCCTAACAGGAAGCAAGTTGATCAGGTGAGGACAGGGGAAAACCACAAAAACTGGTTTGACCGCAATGACTTGAAGAAATCAACAGGCTGACTTTGGACCCAAATTCCAAAATTCTTCACCTGTCAAAGGAGTTGCATGAAGCAAAACTCCAGCTGCAGAAACAAAAGTCCCCGAAGGAGATGTATATCAATCAAGGCAAAGAAAAGATGAAGGAGCTGACAACAATTAACAAATATGCCGATGAATAAACTCTCAGCATGGCTAAAATTGCTTTCCAGGTGCAAAGTAGCATCAAGCACAAGAAAAAAAAACTCCTTCAACAAGATTTTGAAGAGCAAACAACTGGATGCAGCTCAGATTTCTTACCAGGAACTGGAAAACAAATATGACACCGATGTCTCTGCAGCAAGACAAGAGACTGAGAGACTTCAGGGCGAAATTAAGTCTCACATGGACAACATGGAGCTGGATCAACAGCTCATCATCGACCTGAGTGCTGAGGTGGACACTCAGTCAACAGATGGACCAGCAGAGGGTCTCCCTGCAGAAAACTTCTAAAGACAATGAAATGCGTCTACAGGTGGAGCTGCGCAAGATCCAAGATTCATACCAAGAAGTCAGCTGCAGGTATGAATCTGTTCTCAAAGCAGCAAAAAATGAGACACAAAGACTTTAGGAGGACCTGAAAGAGATGCAGCTGCAGATTCAAGAAATGAAAGTGTTCACCCACCTGGTGTCCACTGACCCTGAGACCGTTGAGTTGTCTGAAGACAGAAACATTCAGGCACTGAGCAAATATTAGAGGCTCATGTCTCAGATGAAACTCAACAGGAAACGACAACCAAACTGGATCCAGAGTCTCAAGCGGTGGCCCAACTTTCTGAGGCGGAAAACAGAAGACAGAAAAAAGTCCCATTCAATTCTATGCAGAATGAGGACCTTTCTGCACTTCAAGACCCCCAAAGGATCAAAGACAAAGTTTTGAAGAGCCTCTGTGCCACGCCACCGAGCCTGGGTTGGCATGGCACCAAGGCTCTTTTAGAGCTTTAAAACTTCTGCCTGGGGGGTACTCTGGGCAGCTAGGCAGACACACCCCTTGGGGTACAGTACAGCGCTGGGGTAGAGCAGGCCGGGGTAGAGCCTGCCTGCCTGGCGGGCAGACTCTGCCTTTTGATGGACACATACTTAATGGCTCTTGAGTATGTGGTGAAAAGAGAAGGGAAAGGCAAGTTTGGGTTCCCATACACTCAACATGTAGTTATTCATTTTGTTAGAAACATTAGGTAAGTGGTGGTTGGAGTTTTGTTTGACTCATCTTTTTTAGAGGAAGTGAGTCAAGGTTTTTTTTCTTGTTTATTTTGCAGTAGTTAGTGGATAGTCAAGCCTTGTTATGTATTTTTATTTTCTTTGGTTTGACACTCCACCTCCTCATCCTTCATCTTCCCCCACATTTTCTTTTAAGCCGTTGTGTGCGTTGGTTTTTATTGTGGAATAAATAAAACTCCTGTTTACGTACCAATAACTCTTGGCTTCTGTTGTGTTGTCTCCCATTTGGGAATGGGAGTGTAACACTTCGCATAGGAAAATTACTGTGGGAAACATGTCAAGCTCCAGTTACAGTCCCAGTGATCATGCCCGCTGTGGGCCAAGATCCACAGCGGCAAGAAAATTGGGCCACCAGTAGGCAGTGGTCCCACTAACATTGTGAAATGCAGGGTCCACATGAGCCCCACATTGTGGGGCCCTGATGGGGCCTCACTGTGTTAGTCACACCAGGGAAGGCCCAGGAACACGATGGCACCAGTGAGACTTGGATCAAGATTCAAGATTTTTAATTGTCTTTATGTTTCAGGAATGTGGTCAAACTACACTAAAATCATAAAATAAAAGTGGAGTTTTCAACAAAAAAAACTCTGGGAAGCTCTAAAATAAGCATGCCACACCACTAAGGCTCTTCAAAACAATAAATAAAAGCTATTTACAGTAAAATAAATCATAAAAATCATGGGATAAAATAAAATAATGGTCAAACTGGACCAAAATCATGAAATAAAAGTGGAGTTTTCAACAAAAAAAACTCTGGGAAGCTCTAAAATAAGCATGCCATGCCACTAAGGCTCTTCAAAATAATAAATAAAAGCTATTAAAAAATAGTTCAACATCCATGAAATATAATAAAACTAGAAAAGCACTCGGAGAGCGCAGACCTCCACCAAGCAGCACAGTTCCTCCACATATTGTAACTTACACCCAAAAGTTTTACTCCTACATTTGTTTTATTATATTGGATTCCTTGACCATGTAAACATATACTTAGCGATTGGAATTGCATTGTTATTATTAGTTTGATAGTTATTTGCGTAAAATGGACATTTTTGTAATAGCGGTTTTCTTCTGGATGTAGCTCCAAAACTATTGAGGATACATCAAATCCTTTGACATACTTCTTTTTCAGTAGACTTTCAGCTACAATGGTGCTAGTTGCATGTCTGTATCTTCATTTCTTACGTCACAGTGTTGAAAATTATGATAAGCACCTACTTTTTTTCATGTTCTGGATCTTAGTATCCAGAATATTGTCAGGTTCTGGATCATCCATCCATCCATCATCTATACCCGCTACGTCCTGTGCAGGGTCACGGGGGTCTGCTGGAGCCTATCCCAGCTCACTTTGGGTGAAAGGCAGGGTACACCCTGGACAAGTCGCCAGTCCATCACAGAGGTTCTGGATCATACTTCTACATATTATAGAAACTATCATGACCATGTCCAGTATTTTTTTTTGCCAAGCATTCAGAGCATTTATTGTGGAGATATATTCACACATCCTGAAAATGGCCCTATCTCGCAATGATAAAGAATCCTTTAGAAAAATTCCTGGATCCAGACAGTAATCTGGATCACCTCCAAAATTTAATCATCTCTTCACTGTCCCAGTTTGGACATATCCTGAAATTTTTTATGAAAATCCGTCCATAACTTTTTGAGTTATGTTGCAAACAAACAGACAAACCAATGCCGGCAAAAACACAACCTCCTTGGCAGAGATAATAAAAGAAGGCCTGGACAGTTAAAGGGGCCTCATAGAAAAGTTCAGGGGCAGGTGCTTCCTGTTTCAAAGCTCTCCACTGTGGGCTGGAACTCTGAAGATGTCTCACATATGCAAAAATCAAAAGATGTACTTAAAGTATGTCTTCATAACACCCTACCAGAATGAAATCGGGAAATGCAGGACTTTTTATCGTCTTGTCTTTAACTAATAACTTTTCAGACACACAATTTTTATTCAGTAAAAGGATTATTGATTTTCCTTCAGAGCTGCCTCCAAAGCAAACAAGTGGCTTCAAAAGGGCTACTGACACTGATGGGATGGTGTTTTTAGGGCCACGTCACTTCCACAAGAGATGGTTTTTGTTTTTGTACGAAAGTATTTAATTAACTGTTTGATATCAGTGTGTAGTAAGAATTTACAGTTAAAAAAAGGAAAAAAAAATTCCTATCCAACCTTTAACTACAATATTGTACAAAATAAGTTGCCCTAATAATGTTTAATATAATCCTTTTTATATAAAATATGCATATAAAATATAACTTTTGTTAAATATAACATTTATTAATGAAATAAAATAAATGTATTTATACAACATGTAGATTTTTTTTAAATATTTAAATGAAAATATATGTTCATTAAATATTAATGTTAATTCCATATCATTACATTTTTATATTAATTTTAAAGTGTAAATGATTTGTATTAAAGCGACATAACTCACAAACGTTTGTCCTAACATGAGTATGGATGGCTGAGTTTAAGCATCTAGACATTATATTAAAGTCTTGGAGGTTGTGTTCTCAATAAGATTCCAAATATGTTTACTTATTCAAGATTAAGGAGCTTAATACGTTCAAAAATAGCTCAAAGATGGGTAAAGAGCTTTGACTTTTCCATGACCCCCCATCTCCCTGCCCTCCTTTGGAAATAAAAAAGCACACACGCACACACACACACGCACACGTCTAAACTGTCAAACACTGTAAAAGATTGTTAGAGAATTAACATTAATATTGCTCGACTGCATTTTCTGGCATTTACACAGAAACAAACAAGTCATAACATCAGTAATATTTTGGCGGATGTCATCGTCTACTCATCCATTGGAAGTGTGAAATAATTTCAAAAGAGAAATCTGTCCAAATCTAATAATCTCGCTCTGATATTTGTTGTAAGAGCCAAAAATGAGTCTGTAAACTAGAGTGTAGCTCATGAATGAGAAGTGGTACAGGGCTTCATCCCGTCACTCACTATTGGATTTAATCTCATTAAACCATCTCACTCCTACAGACAGCACACTCAACATGGGATTATGCTTAAGATATAGAATTCACAGCAGTGCAGTTTAGCTCTGCTTATCAACCATGACTTCCATGTTCCTGTGTTGGATGACAGTTTAATTGGCTAAGTGGCTAAATATTCTTATGGTACTCACAGATCTCTGGAGTGTGACCTCCTGACCCTGCTGCTTAGGCTTTGCTTCCATTTCAGGGCATGTTGGACTGTACATGTGACACTCTCAAATTGCATAAATGACTCTTAAGAGTCCCTTTAAATCAGTGCAGCAACGAAGAGTTGATAGCGATGGTGATCACTCACGCCTCCTCTTGCTTTAAAGATAAATATTGACTGTTTTAGGTCAGTGAACAACAGGACATAATTATCTTGCACCAAACAGGCTTCTCCTTTGATGGACTGCACAAATGGAATTAACAGTCGTGATGGAGATGGCACTGTGGTACAAATGCAGTGCACACAAACATGTCAGGAAGAACAGGCTAAGATATTTTCAGTCTGTGGGAGCTCAGCTGTGAGCAAAGTGTGAAATACGTAATCCTGGTGTTTTTCCATCACTCCGTCCGACTGTGAGAACATTGAAGGATCAAAAGGGAATCAAGTTCTGTTTTTAAAACAATAGTATGCGCACAGATTTTCCTTCCTCATCTTTTTCCCTCGGTTTCCTAAAATAACTTTAGTTTCAGAAAATACAATCAGGATGTGAATTAAGGATGTTATTCTCTAACGACGTGTGAAAGTACAACGTCCTTCAAGTTTAAGCTTTGTTCGGTTCACGTGCGATCGCGGAAGGTGCAACTTGTGGATTCAGGATGTCTCAGAAAAATGGGGCAACATAACATCCGAAATGTTGCATCAGTTGGTGTCCTGAGTGCTGAAACATCTTTCAGTTGTTGTAAGAAATAAAAGCAACCTTACAAACCTAACAAAGGTGTTCCTGTTTCAGTTTGCAGGTGTGAAATTTGTGAAAGGATGTACAATAACTAATGAAAGACAATGCATACATTTATTTGTTTCAGACTGTTATCTAAACTTCTAAAAAAAAAATAAATAAAAATAAAATCTAACTTTAGATATTTAGTTGTTTTTTTTCCCCATGCAGTCCCAACTTTTTCTTGTTTTTGTATATGTTCTCCATTTTTGCAAAGAAAACAAAAACAATATTTATTTCAGGGCATTTCTTGAAGTTTGTGCTACGTGCATATTCTTTTCTTTGTGGTATTACTAATCTTGTAATACCACATATGCTGGAATGGTTATGTAATAACGCCATCTTAGAACATTAAACTCTGTATGATGCCTGAACCATCTGCTGAGAAGGACAGTGACATTCAGTTAAAATCACTGGAAAAGATCCATAAACTGCTGTTAAATTAATGTTTACTGACAAGCTATAAAGTTTCTAAAGTCAAAAAAATTAAATGGAAAGATCAAAAGTCATGAATCCAACAGTCAATCTGATTTTCACTTGCTACAAACATGTCACATCTCTCCTAAAAAGTAGCAAAGGTTTGCTGGAAGGGGCGGATACTTTTAGAGGGTTACAAGCCCAGACACATTAAAAATTATTTTATTTAAATGATCACAAATGAGCTTGCTTGGGAGGTAATCAATAGTGGTGAGCACTATTTTTACACATCAAAGAGGTCCCTATTTCAGATCTACCTCTTCTAGTTTGTATATTCTTTCTGTGAACATCAAGCCTATCGTTTACCTCTTATAGATGTACAGGCAACGCTTGTTGGTAATAATAAAGTGGCAGATAATGTGGCTGCTTGGTCGGCTTTCTCAGGGTGATGAACCGACAACCCGGTTCAGCGTGCATTGCCTGTTTCAAACAATGTCAGCAGTGATAAACTGCAGCTTCCTGCAGCCATCGAATGGAGCAGGTATGAGGAATGCATATGTGATGGAATGACGCGTTGTCTGAAGAATTCATTGATGGAACAATTTGATGGTAAATAACAGCCTTTGTTGAGAATGCTCTACATCCTATTTCTTGTTTACTCTTTCACATATAAACACATTGACACACACAACAGCACTTCCATTATATTGTCACTCTAGAAACAGCAGCACATTAATTTTCAAACTCATACCCCAATGAGCACATCGGGGGTTAATGTGGGGTTCTGTGTACCTGGCCGGGTACACTTTCAACATATGGCAGGAGTATGGATCAATGCGCTGATGTTCTGGTCGGAGGATAAACTGAATCTAGCTGCTGATTCACAAATTAAGATTCATCTTCATAATCATTGCAAACATTTGTTCAATTTAAGCTTTTACATGTTAATAAAATAAGAGCTAACTATTTAAAGTCGAAAATGAAGATTGCTCTTTATTCTCGGATTATTTCACTTAAATAAATAAACCGATGCTCTGTTTAGTCTTCATTTCAAAGTATGTGGTGACATTTTTTTTTTTTAAGCTAAAACACCAAACATACTCAACTGATTGTCATATTACTCAAAGCAGGCGAGTCCTTTGCATTTTATTGCTTGAAAAATCACATGATTTTTTTTTTCCTCTCAATTTTCTATCTGTTGATTTAACTGATTGTTTCAGTGTATTTGTAGCTTCAAGCTGAAGGCTATTTTGGATTTTCATTACAGTCTTCTGTTAATGGACAGGTCGAGTCAGATTAATTAAATACTAATAAAAATACATATCAAATGCATTTGCTTATTTGACATTTACAGTTGGACAAATAAAAAGACCCTCACAATACTGGAAACAGCAGCATGTGCAGTGTGTGCATTGTATAACACTGAGGATCTTGTTTTTTGAGGACTTTGCACTTGAAATGCAACAGGAGCGCTGGCTCAAAAGATTCAACGTCATCGTAAACATGAAACACATAAAACATTGTGATTCACATTTAATCCCGATAATAAAATAACTACTTTGGATTTGAAACTATTTAAATGAGTTTTTGCTCCCATGTTAAAGAGAAAATAATCAGTGCAGATATTGCTCAGTATTTATTTATTTATTGTTCGAAATTATACTCCGAGTTGATTACTTCTCTGGGATCTGAATATATAATGTATATTATTCGTTACCACACAGACCCGACAACTGATACATTAATTCATTTGCCCTGAAATCACTCGTAGGAGTAACTGGGTTACATTTTAACGCGTTACCACCTGACAGTGGGATCAGTTTGTTGTGTAATCCAATAAGCTCCAGTCCGCATTTCCCCTCAAGCCCATCTGGCTGCTGGCAGGGTTTGTTTACTGGCGGAGAGGCTGGGAAGAAGGGGATCCTACAGGACCTGGGAGACTCTACAATCTACCTCTGTCTGTGGAAGAAAAAAAAAAGAAGGGGAAAAAAGTCGAAACTCTATCCGCTTCTCTCTCTCTTTTTTAACAATCAAACCGAAAAGTTAAGTATCGCAGGAAACAGCTAGTCAGAGCGTATAGACAAGTTGGAGCATACCTTATTTCCCCCTGCTATTTATTTTCTTTATATCTGTACTTTTTTTTTTTTTTATTCCAAAACAGAAAAGGAGGGTGGAAAGCTGCTGAGCCGCGACGCCTGTCAGCCTTTTGGAGAGAGGAGGTCTCTCCAATCTTTGCACTGACTGAAGAGGAGTTTTCAAGCTGGCCAGCTACTTTTCACAAAAAAATGAGCATTTTTTACGAGTTAAACAGGCAACCTTGACTGTTTGCTCTCTGTGGAGGGTCTTCGGAGTTTGTTTTTTTCTTTCGCTAAAGGAACGCTAACGTTACGCCACGCATCCCACAAACATCGAGTCAGCAGCTCCAAAATCCCTCAGTTAAATTAAAGGTCGCTTATACGCAGGTTTTCATGCATGCGTAGTTTTTTTTTTTTTGTTAATTTGTTTTGTTTTTGCTCCGTAACAATAAGATACATTGGAGCTGAGTGGGCATACGTGGCATTTTTTTTCCTCTCAGTTTTGGAGAAGGTTTGCTTGAAAAGCAGCGCAAACTTCACTTGTGGCCTGGATCGAGCTAAGCTAGACAGCTAGCGTCAGTGCTAGCTTCTGTCCAGCCAACAAGTCCCGTTTGTTTTTGTTTATTTTTTTTCTTGCTATACTGTTTGCACTTAATTTAAACCTTCCTCCATTTTTTTTAAAGATAAAACTTAAAGACTCGCAGCAGGAGCTTTCGTCCCCGCTGCTGGTGTCTGTTAGTGGAGGCTTTTCCACCAAGTGACTAGCAGCAGCACCGCCGTTAGCCTGTTTGACTGAACACGTTGGACTCGTCCCTCCGCCCATCTTCCGGGATGTCTTTTATTTATTTTTGTTTACCTGTTGGCCCACGCCGCAAAACAAAACCAGTTTCCTGAACGGTAGTCTCCAGCAGTTTGAGCTATACCCCTCGCCCAGGATTCTAGTCTATTTTAGCCGGAGAAGTAGCGGATGGTGTCAGTTATGTGGCTGCGGTCTTTGTGTTTTGTTTTGGCCGCTGTCTGCGTTGTGATGAGCTGCCATCGAGCGCGTGGAGAGAGTAAGTAACACTAATCATGACTTGGTATTAAACTTTTTTTTTTTTTTTAACCCCTCTCTTTTTGAAATTGGGTCAACTTATTTCGAATACGTGGCTGTTTGCTTATGCATTGCAGGGAAATAGATGGTTGGGAAGTGATATATTACACACACACAGATTTACACTGATAAAACCTTGCAAAAATAATCATGATTTCAGTATTACGCAATTTTCTAGCAGCTGCAGGTGATTAAAACTAACATTTAACTAAAATATGGGCATGCATTCTTTAATTGTATAAACGAAATGAAAAATAGATTTAATAAATCAGTCCTCCTCTTTGTGTCTTTGTCTACGATTGCTTGTCAAATCATTAACAGTCCAAACAATTGCAATTTTTCAAAAAAAAAAAAAAAAAAAATGGATACCTAAAGCTGAATGTAATTAGTATTTATCACAATTAAACGTGCTTTTACATTTCTTTCAAATAATCTTCACAATGCAATTATGTAGAATTTGGAAAGGTTATATGTCATTATGTCAGGGAAAAAAAAATCTTCAGCGCATTTTTTAAAATTGAAAAATCATATGAACCTAGCTGTAATCCTAAAGAGGACATAGTAATATATATGAATCTAAATCAAGTGGACATGTCAGCGTTTCAGTTTTAAGGGGAAATCAGATTTCAATGTTTTCAAAATGAAATATCAAACATGGTATAAAACTTTATTTTTAAATATTCTGTGCAGAGATTTTTCTAATTAAATGTCACAAAATGAAGTGTAAATTCCTAAATTTGTTTTTAGGATATTTTTCTTTTACTTGTCTGAAAGAAGACAAGCTGTGTCATTGAAGCAGGGTGGACAAAAAAACTCTCATCCAAAGAAATACTAGACATACTGCTGATTAGTGCAGATGCTCTTCTGCAATATTGGCATGTACAGATTTTTTGTTTTGTTAGTGATGGTTTGATAAAGGCATGCTAGCAGCAGCAGTGGTCTTGTAGGCAGTGAGTGCATTGAAGGGACAAAGGTTAGCACTTATCGGCCGTGTGAGTCCGCAGAAACTGTAAACAAAATTTTTGTGACAATTAAGTAAGTTGTCTGAGATTTTAGTTGAATTAGTCTGTTGTTATTCTAGATGGAAAGGGAAAGGTTTAGCTTGTTGCTGCTGTCAGTCCACGAATGTAACAATAAGCCCTCTTTACAGTTCCAGCAATCCCTTTATATTCACCAGCCTGGGTGATAAGAGTGAATGAATGCATTTGCAGACGCCCAGAGACATTTTCACATTTCTCAAAGATTGCACACACACTTATTGTTTTACACTGTTAGTCTTTACATAAAGCAAATATTGGCTCTACTTCTGAGGAAATGTGTTGAAAACCTGTGAGACTACTTGTTGTTTAACCTTCTGGTCAGTGAGAGTGCCATCCACCTAGATTATTACTGTAAACATGACATCACATACATCAAGAAATGGGATATTTATCTTAAGTAGAAGACAATTCTAGTGTGTTTGTGATTTACAGTTGATGAGACCTCTCACTGTTGACTTGTTGCAAAACTGCTTGTCTTTGCCGTTTTTTTTTTTTTTTTTTTCCTTCCTTTTTTTCTTCAGATGCCATTTACAGACGT